>JAEIFU010000094.1:0-259988 GCA_018904235.1 Lordiphosa stackelbergi | reverse complement strand
TTTTCATGCTTTTCCCGGTTTGGTTCCAATCCTTCCACCGAGTCCAGCAAATCCGGATGCGCTTCAAAGAAATGTGGATTGGATATATAAACGGGAGCCCCATACTGACATGGACTTATATTCTGTAGACCCCTAACGGCATCATAATCATTCGAATCGAAACATTTATTATCCGGATTGTTGTCCGAGTCTCCGTACGAATTATTTGGCAATCGAAACAGATCCGCATCTATGCCATCCTTTTCCACCCTCTTCTCATACTTCAGCGGTATAATTCTGCACAAATCTTTGTCATACACATAGACCATATCCGATTTCGTTATATCCCGCGGAGGGAAAAATGAACCCTCTGAACCGCCCAAACTGGTGCAGGGCTCTTCATTCCAGTGCGGCAGATGATCCAAGCCATTGAGCGAATCAATGTAGCCAAATTGTTCCATACCCTGGTAGCCTGTCTTAATGGTGGAGACCTCTGTTAGTGTGCCATTGCGCCCCAATAAGAGGCCCATGCGTTCCATGGGGCGCATATGTTTTGGATAGAATCGATGGGCGAGACTAACTAAGGCATCGTCATAGCCAAATACCAGCTGATCGGCGGTGACATTGATAAAGGGCTTAAATTGGGCAGCGGTGAGTACCACAGAAATGGTTTTGGATAGCAGATAGCCCAGTTTGGGACTGAGACTGGTGAGGGTCTGCAAAGTTGATAGAGAAACAAGTTTAAATAAAGTTGAAATAAAATTTGCTTCCTTTGGACTCACCAGCAGTGGAATATTGGGCGTGACTATGGGCGTATTCTTATCAATACTCAGTTCAGGAACAAATTGTAAAATCTTCTTATGCTGATATGACACCGTAAAATTATTCTCATGAAATTTCACATTCACCTTCTCCATGTCTTCTCTGTAATGATACAAAAATTCCGAATTCAGTCATTTTCATCTGCCTCTCAAAAGTGACACGATAATGTCAACAAAAGCCTTATTAAAATTAATCAAAATCTGGATGCCACTAAATGATTGATCACCTACTCCGCCAGGTTATCCTTCAGCTAAAACTGGTTCAACCATAAAGTAAGCGTATACAAAGTAATGCAATATTTGCACTCTGAGATGATGTTGTAATCTCAATTAACTCGAGTGTGGCAAAAAATACAAAAAAAAAAAACAACAAAAAAAAGAAATATTTATATATAGATGGATGGATGGTTTAGATGTATGCATGGTTCATGGTTTAATTGCTCGGGTAATTGCACAGTTTGCTCATGGCACATGGCCAGTTGATAAAGTGTTAAAATTTTAACATTATTAAATTGTGGCAATTTGTATTTCCTATTGTTGATTAATCACAGAACATTAGCAAACAATTAGATGAGAGATACAACATTGTTAAATGAAATTGATTTTTTTTCTGATAATTTTAATTGAATGGCTTAAGGGTGTTATTTTTTGCATTTTCAATCCCTTAAGTAGACATATTCTTGATTGGGATAAGGAGCTGAACTAATCTGGCTTTGCCTGTTTATATGAAAACAGTTTTCTTATTGAAATACTAAACTAATTTATGAGGTGTGATTACTGAAATTAAGTTATTAAGTTTTGCGGACTATTCACTTGTAATGTTCGTAAAAACATTGACCTTGAGCCAGCTAAAAAAATCCCAAATATTTTGTTTATTTTTAATAAAGTCTACAAGTCAGTCTAGAGCCAAACCTCTATGACCTCTCTGAACCGAACCCGAAGCAGACCACTTTTGCTGGGAAAAAGAAGCTAAGAACCAAGGCTCGGACCAGAATCTTACGGTCATCGACATTGAGATGTCCGCATCCCGAAGAACTTGTGAGATGGTTTTTAGGGGGCTTAGCTGTTGGGCCATCGGACGGGTCGCAGGTTGCGTTTAGCGAACGACCTTCTTTTGGAGGTTAGCTGCAAATAAGTGGGCTTGCTGGTGTCACGCCGCAGTGCTATAAGTAGCCTCACACACACCCCATTCCTACACAATACCTACTCCTTTCCCATCCCAACGGTGGACTCAAAAAAGTGGCGACCGCTGGTGGGCCTCAGCCGGTGATAGTCGACTATCTGGAAGCCCCAAGAAAAAGACCATCAGCATGAAGAAAAGTAACGCATTTAAATATAAGCAGGATATTCATGCAACCGCCAGACAGTTTGATTAGAGGCAGATGGACCGGAAGCGGCCACAACTCGTTAGAGATCCGATACGCGCAGCAGTGCGCAAAGTCCCCTCACGGGGTTCTTACCTAGCTCCTGCGGCAAGATAGAATATTGGAGCGAAAAGGGACCATCCCCTCCCCAACACCACCGAGGACAAACGTTCCAAGGAAGACTTCTTGTTTCCAAAAGGACTTCCAAACAATATCAGTAACCTAGAACCCACAAAAATCCTGACCTTTGTATGGGAAATAGGGCTGCTAAGGGGGCACAATAGACCAAAATTGGTCGCGGTGAGCTATTTCCCCAACAATAATAAGATGTGGTACAAGCACCGAACCTTAAACATCACAATAGGTTCCAACTTCAAACCTACGGAACCGAACTTTTGTGTATTTTATAGCCAGTTCGAAAGCAACAAAAGATGCCTCCATATTTCGTAGTTTCTTTTCGGTGGGGAATTATTCCTATTCATGATTGATTTCAATACCGTTATCAATCATTCTTCTACAACTCACATGGGTAATGAAGTAGTAGGCCCTGCTTGTGTTAAATTCTGGACTGAAAAGCATTTAAAGCAGTGGTGCCCAAAATGCCAAAAGCCTATCCCTTGAAATAGGAACTCATAATTCTGCCGGTGTCGCAGCCAACACACGCATTGAGAGAGAGAGAATACGTGTGTTCTATAAATAGAACTCTCAGTGGCTTGCTCTTTCACGACGTGTGCTTTCGTTTTTTCTTCTCTCAAAAGGCGATTGTTCGTTTGCTTGTTGCTTATGCTTGACGTCCAGACATAAGCGCAAAGCTTGATTATGTGAGTTTGGGCACCACTTATTTAAAGGCAGTCATTTATTTAGCAAACTGCCCTTCCAAATCAGCGCTTATTCTACCAAATAATATGTAACATAGAAGTGCAATTTGAAACCCCTCTGTAATAATTGTAATTATATTAAGCGATAGCCTGTGTAATCTAATATGTAAACGATAGATTTATTAAACGATAGTTGTTAAGCGATAGTGGCTAAGATCGTACGTTATCGATAGGAACTAAAAAATAAGAAGCACATCACTGTAAGCACAAGAGATCGACACACGTATGAAATAAAGAATTATTAGATTTATAATAAGTAAGCGTACTTATTACACCCTCTCTTTTTTGAGTGATGTGAACTCCATCTTGATAAAGACATACTTCATTGTGTCAACTCAAAATTTTACTCAGAATTATTGTCGACCTAGGAGAACACGGTGGTTAGAGGAAGACTGACATAGTCACAAAAAATAACTCAAAGAGTCAATCATACAGGTCTGTTCCCATTTCCGAGTGGATTTAAAAGTAAAACGATTGTATTTCCGAATCGTTTTCATTTGATGCTCCCGTTTCCGAGTGAAATAGAAATCGATTTACTTTTTCGAATGAAAGTTCGAATCGTTTTCGAACTATAATTCAGCAATGGTAACATAAACAATTTCGAGCAGCACTGCGCATGCGCTGATGCGGAATTGCGAGCAGCTCGGTTTCATTTCGATCGTTTTTGCTTTCGTCTACATGCAATTTCTGGGGTACAACTTTAAAATAATTAATTTTAAATCAAATTGAATGCCCAATATTTATATGGTTACTTTAAAATCTTCTCAAAATATGACTTATTAATATAAAAAAAATTGGATAGATAAAATATATAACCGTTGACATGAAAATTGTCAATTACTTTTTATTTCACTCACTCAAAGGCACAACTTTTAAAACCGAATAATTTGATCGTTTTTCGGTAACGGGAACAGCTATCAATTCCGATTCCACATGATTTGATCGAAATCGAAAACGGGAACAGGCCTGAATGATTCAAAAAAGTTAAAATGAATGACGAACAGTTGACTTATATCTGAGGGAAAAGTGGATGACGAAGAAAAGTGTGCTTCTAGGTTAGATCTTCTGTGATTCTACCTTGAACATTTCAATCAAAATAATTGTGACAACGGAAAATACGGTGCTTCTTTTGGCAGCGCCAGAAAACTTGACCAATAGATGGCGCCAATACGGTAACCATTTCAAAACTAACCTTTGATTGGTACTTATCTTTCGATCTTTCTCATTTCTTCTTATTACTAACTATCTCTAGATAGTACGAACAATCTATCTTCAAACCTGTGGGGATATGACTTTTTCCCAAACTGCCAAGGCGGGAGGCGGCGTGCAATTAATTGGAAATTATCAACGCCCAGCCTGAACGGCTTATCGTACAGGTTTGAGATTTGGCATAGACCTTCGTTTAGTTATGCAGGCGCGCAATAAGAAGAGTCGGAAGAGTTTGTATGGGAAAAATTTTATTTTTCATCCGATTGACTTGAAACTTGGTATGTAAGCATAGTACGAGAAATGATTCAACACGTCTTTTCCCGATTTCGTAAAATCCGCCCACGAGGAAAATTCAGGAAAAGTCAGCATGAAATAAAATATTTTTTATCCGATTGGCTTGAAACTCGGTTTGTAAGGGTAGAATACGGAATAATTTAAATGTGATTTTCCAATGTCGGAAAATCCGCCCCCATGCGGGAAAATTTCCGGAAAAATTCTCGGTTTGTAAGGTCAAAATGAGAATTTATTTGTGTTTTCATTTTCCGATGTTGGAAATACCGCCATGATGCCCACTGGGAAGTGGTTGGGAAGTGGATGGGTTGTGAGTGGGATGTGGGTGGTTATATTGTAGCTATGTCTTTTAGACGAAGCTACAATTAAAATAAATAATAAATAAAAAAATAAAAATTTGTTTTGGAAGTGGGTGGTTTGTGGGTGGTATGTGAGTGGTATGTGGGTGGGATGTGGGCGGGAAGTGGGTGGTATGTTCGCGGGAAGTGGGGATGTGGGTTTGGGTGGGATTTGGGAGGGATGTGGGTGGGATTTAGATGGGATGTAGGTGGAAAGTTGGTGGTATGTGGGTGGCAGGTGGGTGGAAAGTTGGTGAGAATGGTGGAGAGTGGGTGGGATGTGGATGAAATAGGTGTGCATTGGTTCTATACTGTTGAACGCACAGCGAAGGGGAGGGGTTATTGCTAGTTATTAATAAAACTGCTCTACTTTTAATGTTAGAATATTTCTTAAGAGTTCCAGGAATTTACGAAATCGTAACTTTTTCGCCGGGAAGAAATTTTTTTAACACATACTGAATCACATATTGATACTATTAAGGCTTAACATATTGAAAATTAATCTTTTTGCTGTGTGACTCAGGGTTGTATTTGGCAAAGACAATGTGCTTGCAATCAATTCCAGATAGTCCATGACGACACCATATCAAAATGATATTTTTAGGATCAAATTGATATTTTATTATTTCATTATTTTCTATTATACCTATTACTCCTTCTCTTACAATGTCTCCCATTCTTTTTTTTTCATTAAAACATTTATACAATATTCCCATGACTTTTTCTAAACGACAGAACCATTATTTGTTTTTGTTATTAAACTCTTACCTATGTGGCTTTTGCTTTAAGATTTAAATGGCCACTTAAATACCACAAAAACCACAAATGAAAGATGAAGATAATCTTAAGTAAATATTAATTTAGTCACCCCAAAGCACCAGAGCCAAGCTACTAACATCTAACGAATCCCCACAGTTTTAGAGAAGTTAAGCTAAAGATGTTATTATTTTAATTTAACAATGTTTCACAATTTCCTGGAATTGAACCGTAACGAAACACCTAGAACTAATACCAGATTCGAATTTAATTTGAATATAAAATCGATTTCTCAAGATTTCGACACAAGAATGCAAAATCCTTCAATTAAGTTCTACATTTAATAAATTTCACTAAAGTTGCAAAGTTTCCAACAATTAATTCAGCGTTAGTTTGCATTGCATATATCAGCTCATTATTCTAATTATTGTTATTAAAAATTATTTTTTAAACATTAAATTCGCAACAAACCATGACCAAAAAAAAAAAAAAAAGATTACTTTGCCAAAGCCACCATTAAAATGTAAAACTTTATTTATATGAAAGTCAAAAGGCGTAACGATTTATAAAAATAATTACCTGTAGACAAAAGGTCCAACCTCTTGCAATTTGGGTTTCTCTCCATTGAGAAAACCATCGGGATTGGAAACATTATAGATATAGACTTTGGTGAGACGTATCACCCCAGGTCGTTGCCAATAATGATAGCTCAGTGTATCATTCCACAGCCTTAAGTTCTGTCAAAAGGGAATGCAAATGTTTTGGTTAGATCACTTTAATTTGATGTTTACAACTTACCTTAAGTATAAAATAATCCAGCCAGGGTATGGATGATAAGAGTATGCCTAAGATTAATGTAACTATACCAAAAATTATCACAGCAAGTTTGTCTGAAAGTAAAGAACAATAAATATAACAAATTAGTTGGGTTCAATATTGGGTGCGAAAGTTCTTTAGAAAAGAAAAAGTCCCAATTCCCCTCATGACACCTCAACTGTCTGTCTGTTTATTTAGGGCGAAAAGGCATAAAATTGCTCTGTTTATTGTTTACACGATATTTCACGGATGTCACTTGGCATATCAACAATTTCAATTGCGATCTTGGCCGACTTATCAGGTTTTAAGGCTTTTGCTTATCACAAATTGAAATTTTTTTTGTTTTGTTTTGTTTTCGGATGCATTTATTAATTGCCCTATGCACTTAGTGGGATCACCTTGTTGGCATTTTGTGGCAGAGGAAGAGGGCGTGGTTAGCAGCATGTCGCGGCGGTGGGCGATGATGATGATGACGTTGGTGATATGGACGCACAATGCCAACAAGTTTTGTGGCGGCGTCCGCGCGCCCCACAAACAGTCAACGTACTGAACTTGCAATATATACATACATACAATACGTACGTATATTTTGAAGTATCGAAAAAAGTGCAAGGTCCAGCAGTAAAAGGCATAAATTATAATTTTTATTTTATGAAATGCATTTTTCGGGTCAGCCAAAAAATAAAATGTAAGCAAGAAAGTGAATCAAGTCGGACTGTAATATACCCTGTAACGAATCAAATCATATTTATTCTTACACTTAACAAAACAAAAGATCTTTTCAGCACTGTTAGGTTTAAGCCAGAGGTAGGCAGAAAACATAATCACATTTTGGTACGAAGCTAACGACTGAACAGCAATTGATTTTGCTCGAAAAGAGTCAAAAGCAAAACGACGAGCTTATACTTTCGGTGAGTCTACTTAGCTGCGCTCTAAGAAGTTTTGTATACACAGTAAATAGCGACGCGCCGAATACTATTTTCAAAATTTTAGGTGGACTTTCCGCTCAAAACGAGCTATGTTAATTCACAAAATCTATCTGGATTTGCAAATACAGAAACACAAGAAACGGCTCTAAGCGTATGTTAAGTTTCACTCCAAAAAAAATGTATATTTTTCAGATGTCTCAAAAATCGGTTCTCTGTTTGCCTGTGTCAGAAAACGACCGATTTCGCGCGACTACATTGAATAGAGCAGAGGCGGCCCAATGGAGAGGACAGAAAAGTGTGCTTGTGTTGGGGAACAAGAGAGCTCACTCCAGACTACAGCCGCTTTACTTGCAATGAAGTGTCCCAGCGGACCAACAAACGAGCATTATGCGAGACTATCGCAAAATGATCACAAACGAGCTCGCAAGTAAGCAAAGAACGGGGGGTATATTTATTTATCGCAAAGCACTCGCATACGAGCTCTCCAGCGAGAGCTTAGCGTAGAAATTGAGTGCCGTGCGCGTACTCTGACGGTAACAGAGTAACAGCTGGAACGTGTCTTCCTTTTGCAAAACAAAAACCGAATGCAAGAGAGAAAAGGTTAGGTTTGGCCCTCGTTTGCATAAATCACGACTGACTTCAGCTCGTGTGAGCTGTGGATGGCCGCCTCTGGAATAGAGGTACCGAAACAACCTTTAACTACGCTCTCTGCCTCTCTTTGGTTGTGAAAGAAGAGCAACACATTGTTTGGTTTTTTTTCCTCTCAGGTCAATGCATCAGTGTGTAAGCTTTCAGCCTAGGATCGGGTAAAAATATGAATGTATGCAACAAGCTATATGCGCTCTCTTGTTCTATCTTACACTGAGAACTCTGGCGCTCTGGCGCTCTTTTGAATCGGCAACCTTTTCCACTAATATGTTTACAGTTTGGTCTTTGAGAAGCACGCATCTTCTGACCGATTGACTGGCTTAGGCCGGGTATGGGGTTGCTCTCAGACCGATCAGTGCCACGCTGTGGTTGTTCAACCACAGCCACTGAATAGTGAGCACACATTCGGTTGAGGAAAGCCCGAGAGCGTTTTGTTTTTGCTATTTCGGTCAGTAATAGTTGTAGATAGTTATTTACGACCTATGATATTTTTATGACCAAAATCAAATTGATAAATTTAAAAACCAAAAAACCGCATTTCTTAAGGGTTTTCGATATGATATTTTTCTGTCGATATAGGGGACTATCGATATTTTTATAAACGATATATCAGAAAAAATTTCTATAGTAATTGCAGAAGGACAATATCAGTAACCTAGAACCGAGGAAATAATCTGACTTTTGTACAGGAAATAGGAGTGCTAGGGGAGGTTATAACCTTAGTAGAGTAGGAGGAACAATGGACCACGATTGGCCAATAATGTATTTTCTTCTGTAGAAGTGAGATTTCCAAATGAAATTAAATAAATAGATTTTTATACCCTTGCAAAGGGTATTATAATTTTGCCCAGAAGTTTGCAACGCATAGAAATATTCATTTCCGGCTCTATAAACTATGTATATTCTTGATCAGGGCCACGAACTGAGTGGATTGAGCTTTGTCCGTAAGTCTGTCTGTCTCTTTCTACGCAAACTAGTCTCTCAGTTTTAAAGCTTTCGAGCTGAAACTTTGCACAGAGTCTTCTTTTTACTGCACACTGCTAATATGTTGGAACCGACCGGTTTGGATGACTATATCTTATAGCTGCCATAGGAACTATCGGCCGTAAAAGAGGTTTTAGTGAGAAATGCTTTTTTGGTTTTAATGTTAACGTCTCCCAACTCAGCGATTATTAATATTACATACTTTCACACAGATTTTGAAGTTTTGGTCAAAATCGGATGACTATATCTTATTGCTTCCAAAGAAACTATCGGCCGGAAATGGGTTTGGTTTTGTTTTAATGCTGGCGTTCTTAAACTATGATATGATGAACCAATTGCAAGGGTATAAAAACTTCGGCAAAGACGAAGTTAGCTTGGCCTTCTCGTCTTCAGTTCTGTTGGAGATGATAAAATCCTTAATTGTCCCTAATATTTGAGGTCAATTTGCGCGAGCTAGGAATTTATTTAAGGATGGAGTTTTTTTTAGAATTTTCCGTAGATTTCGTTTTTTGGTATTCGCTTTGTCGACTTTTTCCGACCAACGAATTTATAGTCAATTTTCAAAAACTAAGTTAATTTAATCTTAAAGTTAACCTATTGGAAAGACAAGATATAAAGGCTTTAGAAAAAACCCAATATATCGGTCTATCCATGTTTTTTGGATATCGATATTGTACATTTTGATTTTTGATATAATATTATCGATATTTATATTGTGCGAAATATCGACAACCCTACTGTAAACCACTGAACTTATTGTACTTTTCGAAGTCTTAATAATGGGGTGTCCAAAAAATTCATAAACATGTTTGTATAAATTTTGCATTTTGAACTTAGCTAGGAGAACTTTATATATAAAGTTTTTTTTTTAAGAGCACGGACCAATACGCCTTACCTCATTTCTACTAAAGATGCTTAAGAGAATGCTGGAAATACAAGTACCTAATATTTGAAACAGGGAAGGACACACAAAGAAAAAATCTGACAGAAAAGACTCTGTACTATAATTAGAATTTCCTAAAAGGTTTGTTGGTTAAGTGGATCATAAAAATTTGCTACTATGTTGAGTTGCAAGTTTCATTTCGATAGATTGTAAACTGACAAACTAATCAAACTTTCGTCTTCTCTGTTATTGCTCCCTTAGCTCTTACCATGTCTGAAATATAGGTGTTCATCAGCTGATTTAAATAAAGAATTTAAAAGTTTAATGTAATCGGAGTCACTCTCTTCTGTCTATTTCATTCTATGTACTTGTGTTTGAAACGAGTCAGCGTTGGGCAAAAAAAAAAAAAAAATAACAAAAAGCAAACAACAACATTTGCCCACCGCTAGTAAAGAGTATTATTAAATCGACCACGTCATCGCTTTGAGGGGGGATCCTCTTCTTTTGTAATTCATTAAGTCAAATATTGAACTGTTTACGTTAATTGCTGTCAAAATAAAAAAAAGGCTTAAGTAAATATATTTTACTAGCACCTTTGCAAGTTAAAGTTCAAGCGGTGTTGTTTTTGGTGTTTCACTGACCCTGAAGACACTGAAAAAACTCGGTTGTTCAAGCCGGCCCAGAGAAAGTTACGCAAAAACAAACTGTCATAAAATTAAGTCCGCTGTCAAGGTCAAGGGAAAAAGTGTTTCATTTACATAAATGAGAGCTTTTGATTCATTGCTGGGTTTTTTGTTTTATTAGTTATTGATAACTGTAAGCATGCAGATATTACTGCAATCGGTTAACTATAGAGCAGCGCTTAACTGGCGACATGGTCACTAAACATTTGGCACACAATTGATACGTCAGCGCTAGGCCGTTTTATGGTGGACAATTATGCTGATGTCTTACTGGTTATGTTGTGAGTACATACATATATGTATGTAAAATGTTATGTATGGTAAATGTAGGCAATTGTTGTGTTGTTATTCTGACATATTTTTTTATTTTACTTTGTATTTCTGTTTCTTACATGCGGCAAAGTTTTAAGTTACAACAGATAACAGAGGCGTGGTGACAAGTTGAAAGCAGTTAAAGGGGGGAGCTATTATCTTTAGTTAAGATAAATTTAATTATTATTGATCCATCTATGTTTATTATACAAAAAGTTTATAGTTTAGCCTTCATTTATATAGGTAGGTACTATATAATAGTCCTTTCTTTATTAAAATTTCTTCATTTATTTGAAAAATGTTGACTTGGATAGGAATTTCTTTGGCATTAGAAATTTATTGTTACCAGACATGTGCAAATATGTATTTGTGTTTTCCCCCTTCACAAAAGACTTAAATTATCAAATATTTTTGTATACATCAACAATTAACAATTCCGATATGAAAGTAATCAGTTGAGGTAAGCTTCTAAACAAAAACTAACTAAATCTAACACTTTGATTAGCTAAGGTTCAAAAGATTAACTAGATATTTAAGGCAGCTTCTAACCAATCGCGTACACAAGCGTGCTAAAATTAGCTAAAATACCAAAGTTAAGTCATTTGATGATTGTCTAAAAGCAACACTGAAATAATCAATATATAATATATTTAAAATATATTTTTATTTCTTGAAAAATTAAGATTTATACCTTGGGTTCAGTTCTTGACCAAACTCGTTAGAAACGTTGGACCAAACGTTCTTTAGAAAATTGGCCCTTGCCGCTATCATTTAATACAGTGGCCGGCAAAGCACACATGCTCATTTCGGCATTGCGTGTGTGTGTTTAGCCACGTGAGAGCGTTCTCATTTTATAGATGTTTGTTGTTGCAAAAGAGAGCACTGTAAGCTCGATTACAGTCAGTGTATCGACGTCGCTGCTGCAGAGGGCTCCTGTATACAGAGAAAATAGAAATGTGATGGACTCTACTGTTCCTAATATTGGTGCGTAGGAATGTTTTTAAAGTCAACTTCTCATCTTCTTCATAGAGCTATCTATAACCTTAGCTAATAAATAACACAGTAATTTGAGGTTTATCTGACATATGTCAGCTATCTGGAAGAAGAGAAATCGTCCCTTAGGCCCGTTTTCTCATGTTGCTGTTTTTGCAAATCTAGGTGGATTTGCTGCATTTGCTTTGCTCATGTTCAAGGTTAGCCATCTAGATGGATTTCGTTGCCATCTACTACATCCTCATTGATTTGAAAACCATGCACATGCTTAACCAAATAACGTATTTTTATGTATGCGCGCATATGGTCACACTGAAAATTATTTAAAAAAAAAAAGAGCTGCTGCTAAAAACAGTTAAGTCTGAATTGATAAAAAATAAACCCAAAATGAAAAATATTGGATATGGATTTTGTATGCAAGACACCTGCAAACATAGTTGAAGAGACAGATCCGCATTTTAATTTTTCTAGTTCATTGCTTAAGCTAAGCTCACACAGGCAGATAATTTAGCCAAATTTTTATTAAAATCGAGATGATTAATAATTTTACAGGATTTAAAACAAAAGCTATAGTTAATAATTTGATCGAATGTGGCCGGAAATTTTCACAAAATTTTTCCAAATTATTTGCCTGTGTGAACTTAGCTCCCATAATATGTAGTATCAAGTCGTTCCAAAAAAAACTTCTCCTCCTCTGTGATTTGCATGCTTTATATTTTAAAATTGGCGCGCAATAAATAAAACATTAATTCAGCGAGCGGCAATGCGCTGCCAACTCATTATTAGTGCCTTTTGGTTTAACAAAAAAATAATTTCATCTCCATACTGTGAATGCCCAAATTGTTAAAATCTAGGGTTTTCGATGAACCAAACTAAAATCAAAAAGAAGCATGAGAGAACGGCACTTAGGAAGGATAAATAAAAGGAAGAATTTAAAGGCTATTTTAAAAATAAAAAAAAAAAAAAATATATATTTTATAAAATAATTAAAATAAAAAAAAATTACCACCCATTAAAAATTAATAAAAAAAAATTAAAAATAAATTGGGGGGTTTGGGGTTACCCCCCCTTAATAAAAATTAAATTTTAAAACCCCTAAAAATTATATATATTATATTTTATATAACACCGAAACATTAAATTATATATTAAAAAAATAAAAAATATATTTTATATTTTTTATTTTTACTTTAATTTAATTATATATATTTATTTTATATATATTATTTTTTTAGATTAAATCTGTCCGGATGTTCGTCACGATCCGTCTGTCCGTCTGTCCGTCTGTTTCTATGCTATCTCCTCCGTCAGTTTTCAAGCTATCTCAACCAAACTTTGCACGAAGTCTTTTGGTATAAATACGCTGCACATTTGTCGGAACCGGCCGGATCGGATAACTATAGCATATAGCTGCCATAGGAACGATCGGTTGAAAAAGTAGTTTTAGTGAGAAAAACTTTTTTGTTTTCAATGCTATCGCTCCCAACCCCCGTATTTATAAGTTTTCTATGATTTCACATAATTTCACTGAGGATTATCAAAATCGGACAACTATATAGTATAGCTGCCATACAAAAGATAGGTCTGAAAAAAAAGTCTTAGTGAAAAAAACTTTTTTGTTTTCAATGCTATCGCTCCCAACCCTCGTATTTATGAGTTCTTTATGCTTTCACATAATTTCAGCAAGTTTTATGCAAATCGGGCAACTATATAGTATAGCTGCCATACAAAAGATAGGTCTGAAAAATAGTCTTAGTGAGAAAAACTTTTTTGTTTTCAATGCTATCGCTCCCAACCCTCGTATTTATGAGTTCTTTATGCTTTCACATAATTTCAGCAAGTTTTATGCAAATCGGGCAACTATATAGTATAGCTGCCATACAAAAGATAGGTCTGAAAAAAAGTCTTAGTAAGAAAAACTTTTTTGTTTTCAATGCTTTCGCTCCCACGTTGTACAGATCTATATTATATACTACCACACAATTTTGTCAAGTTTGATTTAAATCGGATGACTATAGCATATAGCTGCCATAGGAACGATCGGTCCAAAATTTAGTTCTAGTGAGAAAAACTTTTTTTGATGAATATATCGTATAGCCATTCAAAAAAACTGGCAGCATATATCATGCTCCAGGGTATATAAACTTCGGTACAGCCGAAGTTAGCTTCCCTCTATTTTTATTAAAAAAAAACAAATAATAAATTTATTACAAAAAAATAATAAAGTTATAAACAACTCAAAAAAATTTAAAATAATAAAAAAAACAACCACATCAAAAAACAAAATAAAAAAACACCAAAACAACATAAAAAAACCCAAACAAATAAAATATCAATAAAAATATAATAAAAAATAAATATTTATAAATAAAAAACAAACAACAAATCTCATAAATTTAAAAATATTATTCGTAATAGGAAGTTCGGCTCTGGCATACATCCTTAATACCTAGTAATGCAGGTTGTCGGCAGCCCGTTTACAAAGCGGCCATACGCCCATAGCAAAGTAATGCAGATTGTATGCGATCATTTCCCTTCATACTGATGGCAAAGTAACGGAGGAGTAACCGATTTTGTAAATGGCAATTTGCGCCGCTGGGAAGCTATCTGCCTCTTTCGTTGTGGAAGGAGAGAAACACATTAGTTGTTTTTCCTCTCAGGTCTGTCTCGGCCCTTTTGGTAAAACTCATGCATTCGCATGCATGATGGAATTAATAAAGTGAAGCCGAGCGAGACAGAGCTCTTTCTGTTTGTGGGCCAAAGGGTCAGTGCATTGTATATGCTAGGAACAGTTACCAGCAATTGATACACCTATCTGCCCCCCTGCAATACAGGGAAGATGCCCTGTACTAAGGTAGTTCAGAGTCCAGCACCTTAGTCGCGCCATACAAGCGACTTAATCGATGTGCTTAACTGTTGAAGCGCAAACGATTTGGCAAATTAAGTCAGGTTCCTAATATCATCATGGGAGTATGAGAATCAAATTTAATCTGTATAATTGAAAATTTATCCAACGAACTTTAACGTAAAAACTGGTTAAATACTATATATATGGCTGAAAGCCATGCCTAGATTAATTAATTTTCTTTACTTCAAGCAAAGCGTTCACTGTACAACTTAAGGTAAGGAAATGAATTACTTCTACAACAAAAAAATAAACAATCAAATGTTCTGCCGTATCTATCTCACAGACATACATCAAATGGCCCTCAGTCACCCCAGTCCCAGGCATTTCCTTCCAGTTTACTTCCACAAGAAGAGGGATTTTACCAAAAATCTTATTTTTCTCTCTTCTTGAGATAACAACAACAACTAAACGGCATTTGCCGTTGCTTTTCAAAGTAGAGAGAAAAGAGAAGAGAGCGGAGCATTAAAAGTTATGCATTCTTATGTTTTTACTTGTGTGACTGTGACATGCGGTGCCCTTCAATACAGAAACGAACCACTTTGATAGATGATCAACCCAGAGACTCAGTCGTAAAAATATCACTAAGAGAAAAAGTGTCTTTAATATTTCAGGTGTCAGTCAGCATACACATTTAAAGCGAGTTCTGATGCAGTCAAAAACAAGCAGATCTCTGGTACGGAGTATATAAAAATACCGCTAGACGGGGAGTGCTGGGTTGAAGGTAACAACAGCGCTTCTAACACATAAAAATTATAAGCAGAAGCACCAGTTCATTTTCATAATTTGAAAACAGTCCAAGCTGTATTAAAACTTGTGTGTTTCATGCAAATATAAATACTTAGAATAACCTTTCGACTTTCTACAAACTTAGCTTGAAAATTTGTAAGAAAAACAGACCAATTATTGTAAATTAAAGGGGTTTGCCAAAGTGTATAATGTAAACAATGCCATCAGCATATACCTCATTTGCTTAGCCCTTTCTCTAACCACGCCTCTGCCTCGCTTACTTTATAGCTGGTGTCATTTGCTCGTTTCGTACAAATTACAGCTTAACATGCAATTTTCGGACTTCTTAACTTCCATTCCCCCAAATACCAAACTGTAAACGACGCATAAAAACTCTTCAAAATAAAAGCAAAAGTTTTGTCTAAACGAAATGTTGCAATAATAATGGTTGTCATCCTTTTTAGCCACATTAACATACATAATTATAAGTATTAATTCTTTTAAAGCTGAAAATTTTCGCAATTGTCTGTTAAAATGAACGATCGCCAATGCAGTCTGGTAATTTGCAGCTGTTTGCAGCTCGATTTCACAGCAGACTAAGCGGAATTGTTGTCTCCCCGATACAATAGACTGAACAATAGACCAAAAGCTTGACTTTACAGCTAAACAATTAAGCGGAGATTTCGTTTCAGAACGTGCCTGCACCAACAACAACAACAACAACAACAATGATCATGGTCTGCCTGTCAAGTGACCAGCATAACCTCCCTGTGGGCTCCATCCATTGTGGCATTGTGTAAACATTATTGTTTAAGCAAATTATTGCAATTCTTGTGTGTAGAGATCGCTTCCTAGTTTGCATCACGTGTTCACATTTCGATCCCTTGTCCAGGGGATTCTCCCAATTAGTTGATACAGCTAAAGGCATGTCCATTCCAAAAAATCCCAACCGGTTTTGTGGCACTTGGACGGGCCTTCGTGGCAGTTTTGCATTTAAGTTATCGCATTTCGGCCCTTAATTAAAGCATTTACAACTGATTTTGGGTTTGGATAAAGAAAAGGAATAAAAAAAAACATTAAATTTCGAGCAGTTGGCGAAGGTTAGGGCCGGACTTATTGCTGGAAAGTTTTGCATGGAATTGTACTTGTAACGGAAATCCTGACGCAAATAATAGGTGTAAATCCGTGAAATGAATGGACCAGGAAATGGCTATTTATCTTATTGTGGGATGGGTAAATTATAGTTAATTTGTGGAATGACAAATTAATTTTAATAAGTGGAAGAAGCTGATAAGAGATCTTATATACACTGGGGGGGGTAGCACTTCCTCATATTTAGTTTACAAAATGCAATTGAGTGGGAACTCGAACTCTGCAGAATTTTAATCGAAACAATATATCACGAAGCAGCCCTTATGTGATATGGAGCAGAGAAAATGATAAAGCTGCTCCCTTAAGGAACGTTAGCGTCTTAGTTGGGAATGAACATAGACTTGCTTAACATAATATACTAACTTATACCTGCAGAGATGCTCGTATTCATGTATGAAGAGTTTTATCCAAATTTGAAAGTCACGTACTCCATTTTGTTATACTCTGTACCGATGGTACACAAAAAGGCAAAATAAAAGTCATATGCTCGGAATTTCTTCTGTTAAATATGTAGGCCCGACTGACTGACTAACAGACTAACAGATTGACTGACATATTATCAACGCATAGCCAAAACTGCTTATCCTAGAGATTTATGATTTCGCATAGTCCTTTGTTTAGTAATGCAGGCGCGCACAAAGAAAGAAAATTTTGAAAATTTATCCGCGAAATGGGTAAAAAGTTAAAAAAAAAGTTTGTGTGGGCCACATATTGAGATTTGGCGCTCTTTTGTTAAGAGCGCGAGAGAGAGTGAGCAGGAGAGTAGTGAACGAGCCCCACCATGATACAATCATAGAAGGTACGGCATTCCGCTGAAAAATGTGGCCCAAGCGCTTTTACTGAGAGTGCGAAAGAGAGGGAGGGTGAGAGCGAGGATCAAAGGCGCACATGCACACAAAATAAATATGTGTGTATGTGTGTGCATTACAAAATGTGTGATGAAACAACAATAAAAACAACAAAATGACAAGTGCACGCAGTCAATAAGTATGGAAGTATTTTATTTCCAAGAACACAACAACGCGGCACTGCACTCTGCACTAAATATGAATACATACATATTTTTTTTGCAACGCAGCAACATCAAACCAAAAACGAGATCAATACACTCTAAAAACCCACCCCCAAAATGTGCATTTAAGCAACAACAAAAAGAATAACAATTTGCATTTTTTTGTGAAGCAGCAACAACAAAAAAACTACGAGATCGCTTCAAAAAACCCACCACCAAAATCCACAACAAACAATTTCAAGCGCAGGTACAACCTTTCATGGCAAATGTCTACCGCATACTAAAATTATGTGGCCCGAGCCGAGGTCGCAGTCAGCGAGTGCCGTACCTTATTAGTTGTATCATGAGCCCCACTCACACCAATTAGGTATGTTCTCTGTTAAAGCCGGGTATCCAGCACCGCGGAAACTAAAAATTCCTGTCAAACTTCATATAAAAAAACTGTGGCAGGAATTTTTAGTTTACCTTTCGTTGCTTGTGTATCCAGCAACATGAACGTAATCCACAGTTTCTTATCGATAGTTGGCATATCGATAGCGTGTGTGGATGGAGAGAACAGCTGATACACAGCGCAGGAATATATTGCCAACAATTATTTTGGATGTGATGAGCGAAAATTTTTATATTTTTATGTTATGAGCTGTCACCTAGCTGGGGAACCAGCAGCGTGCATAGATTGGTTGGAGATTGTACCAAGGTCACACTTTTGGCAAATTGATGAGGCCGCCAAAGAGACTCTTTCCATAGACACAAAGGTCGGAGAGATGTCGTCGGATGTGTTGCCTTCTTAATCTGTGTGTCGCCAGCTCATAGGCAAATCTATTGGAGGCGATAATGGCTTGCCTCACATACATAGAAGACTAGTTTCTTGAGGGCAGTTAAGCATGGCGTACCCCATAAAGAGATCGCCCAGATCAACCGCTACGAGGCTTGAGAAGCCAATGGAGCTCCAATGCCGTAGCTACTGCTCGAGTCCCATGCACTTTCCTGGTCAAGCGGCGGCCCAGAGACATGCCAAGGTACCGCGGTCTTGTCTTCGAAAGACTTCATTTGATTGGCGTACAGCCTAGAGGTCATGCTGCAGTGATGTTTTGTGCCATCCGAGACACACTGTGAAGGGTCATGCTCAGCCATCGACCTATCATCCCCAAGTATAAGCTGTAGCACCTACTCCGAGCAGCATGCTTTCTCCATAAAATACTATTTTTTTTTTTTAAATTTATGTACTAAAATTCAAATAGTTTTCAGTGTGTAACGGCTGTGACCCTCCACATTTCAGGTACATGGTCGCAGTTTTAGTTATGTTCAAAAAATATCAAATTCCAGAAAAATTTCGGTATAAGCTTAAGCCATCTTGGAGGGCGTTCGAATTTTCCTTCGGCTCAAACTCCATATAAAAAAATTGCTTAAGGAATTTTTCCTTGCCTCATTCTGATGTTGGGTACGCAGAAAGCCAAGCAATACACACAAGGAATTTTGAGAGTTGCCATATCGACGAACCGTGTGGACTGTATCGAACAGCTGATATTTCTGCCAGAGATATTGTGCAGTCATTTATTCCTTGTGTCAGTTGTCAAAAGACAAGGCAAAAGTAAATAAATCATCTGCAAAATTTTAGTTATGGCGACAAAAATGTATTAATTGATGCAGTGAAAAACAATGCCTGTTTGTGGGACATCACAGATGGCAAGCAACTGGACACCGCATTTACAAAATGTGCTTGGGAAGCAGTTGGTGTCCATTTGAGAAAAGGGTTGCATATAATCACTTCGTGTGGCTGCCTCATACTCCTGCACCAGACAATCAGAATGGAGTCTTGCGTCACGCTTGAGCAACTTGTCATGTTGTTTCAGGGCGCGCCCCAAGGCATTAATTGAGCCATCTTGCTTTGCAGCGATATATGCACCTGAGTGGGATCCTGCTCGCCCTGAGAAATGCCGTCGTGCAGACGGCAACAGGCGAATAAAATTCTGTAGTCTTGCTCACATTCTTCATTTTAACTGCAACTGCAATTGCAACTTCCTCCATGTTGTGCATTATGCCTCATTTTATTTAAATCTTATAATAAAAATACAAATCAGCAGGCCAATTTATTTATTTTCCGATTTGGTTATTTTGTTTTGAGTTAACCTGGTCACACTGCCTTTTACATTCCACAAAAAGGAATATTAGGCAAATTTCTTGAAGGAAAATTCAGAACCCTCCGTACTGAAACTTTCCTTGCCTCATTCTGATGTTGGGTACGCAGAAAGAAAAGAATTTTGAGAGTTGCCATATCGACGAACCGTGTGGACTGTATCGAACAGCTGATTTTTCTACAAGAGATATTGTGCAATCATTTATTCCTTGTGTCAGTTGTCAAAAGACAAGGCAAAAGTAAATAAATCATCTGCAAAATTTTAGTTATGGCGAAGAATTGTTTTAATTGTTGCAGTGAAGATGCTTGATTTGTGGGACATCACAGATGGCAAGCAACTGGACACCGCATTTACATAAAGGGCTTGTGAAGCAGTTGGTGTGCAGTTGAGAAAAGGATTCCATATAATCACTCGTGTGGCTAACCCATTCTCCTGCAGCAGACCTTCAGAATGGAGTCTTGCGCCACTCTTGTCATGTTGTTTCAGGGCACGCCACAAGGCATGAACCGAGCCATTTTGCGTTGCAGCGATATGTGCACCTTAGTTAGATCCTTTTCGCCCTGAATGATGTTCAAAATGCAAATTGTTGGTATGATTGCACTTATCTGGCCCCGTGCGGACCATTATATTCTTGGTACCAGAGCAATTCAGTAAGCTTGCTCACATTCTTCATTTTAATAGCACCACTGCACCTGAATTGCAACTTCCATCATGTTGTGCATTATTATATTTTATTTAAATCTTATAGTTAAGTGTATACAAAATCAGCTGGCCTGTTTATTATTTTCCGTACTCGATATTTTTTTAAGATTACCTGGTCACACTGCCTTTTACATTTCACAAAAAGGAATATTGGACAAATTTATTGAAGGAAATTTCGAACGCCCTCCGTACTAGGCTTAAGTCACTAAACAGATTTCATTTGCCATTTAAGAGCTTGACTTTGTTCCATGCAGTTTGGATTAAACTTTAAAAATGGTAATGCTCCGATTTAGACAGTAAAAACATTGTGATAATTTTATAAGCTTTGAGAAAAAACTGACTAAAAGGGTATTCTGGGACTTTTTATACCCGTTACTCGTAGAGTAAAAGGGGGTATACAAGGTCGTGCAAATGTATTGTAACAGGCAGAAGGAATTCATTTCCGACCATATAAAGTATATATATTCTTGATCAGCATCAACAGCCGGAGTCGATTAAGCCTTGTCCGTCTGTCCGTCCGTCCGTCCGTCCGTCTGTATGAACACCTAGATCTCAGAGATGGTAGAGATAGAGGAGTTTGACATGTATGGGACAAATGCTTCTTTTATCTGCACGCAGATCAAGTTTGTTTCAAATTTTGGCCACGCCCCCTCCCGCCCCCGCAATTTGGATAAATGTTATATCTCCTACAGTTTTAAAGATAGAGGATTCTTACCTTCTAGAGATAGTTAGTTATTAGAAAAATGAATCGATTTGCCGAAGAAATGATAAAGATCGGATGAACGGTTCTCAAGTTATAAGCAAAAACCGAACCTAGCCCTCCCCGCTACCAACCTAAAATATGTTGCATACTTTTTGGATGGTCACACTCCGGAACGCGGGAACACTGTTAAACATGTTTTTTCATGAGTAACGGGTATATCGAAGTCGGTTTAACTTGCTCTCGTTTAAGCAGATGTCGGTTCATAGTGCAGGTTCGGAAGGCTAAAAATTTAAAAGTCCCGGTGCGATTGAGCCAAAAACGCAAACCAAACTAATTCGGGTCTGGATCAGTTGTTAGTAGAAGCTGATGTGGTTGTGCATATATTTGAATGTGAAGAAACAGGACATTTCCATCAGATCAGTATATTCCCCTAACAGTTCTCAAAAAGAAGATGAAAACTCGACAAAGTTTCCACATTTGCCTCTGAGTAGGGCAAGTGAGCGTAAAATATTTTTAGTATACATGTGTGTGCTTTAACGACCTTTATGATAATCAAACCATCAATAGTACGCTGGCTCTAGGTCTCGTTATGTTTGCACATAACTTTTTGCCTAATGTACTGGCCCCAACGACTCTTACTCCATGCCGGAGCTACCATAATCGTTTGGGAATTCCTAAAACGACTTGACAGCAAAATCCGGCATGGAGTAAGAAGTCGTTGAAGACCTTATTGGTATCACTGAAGATCTGGTAGAGGTACCAGTGAAACAGCTGTATGACCACCCTAGCCTCCTTTGTGCTGTGTTATTTGTTTCCTGCTTTTTGAAGGATTATGGGGGGTTTGCAAACATAACGAGACCTAGAAACCAGCGTACTATTGATGGTTTGATTTTTAGTATAGTTATTATGTGATCACAAAAACATGGACGGACGCAAAATCAGAGACCGATCTTTTTATATTTTAAGGTACGTACCAGTATACCGAAAAAGTCTAGGTACCGGTACAGAACCAAAACAGGAAGTTTTACCGAAATATACGTTTCGGTACGTCCCAGAACCGGTACCGAAATACGATTCGGTTTGATTCCTGATCTTCAATTAAGAAAAGTAGCTGCCATTAGTTCAATTTGTTTTGATACTAATTTCTATTCATTGGTTCAATCACACAAAATTTTTACGCCAATTTTACCAACTGTGAATTTTGAAACTAGTATATCATATATACTCAGAGAAAAATACAGAATTTCACTGTTGGATCGAGCGTGTTTGTACTCACCAATCACTGTAAAGGTAGAAAGTTCTGGATTAAAGAGTAATATTCTTTATCCAAAAGTGAATTTTTTAAACACGACATTTTTTTTATTCAACAGTTTCAATTACTTGATTCAAGTACGAATAATTCTCAAAATTATTCTCAATTATGAGTCTTAAGGGCAGGGGTGAGACACACCTCCGACCAGACCTGACTCTAAGTGGTGTTGATCTCCCATTGTTGTTGAATCATTCAGATCTTCAGCTCTTATACGAATAAACAGTAACGGCTATATGGAAAAAAGCCGAATGAAGCAAGATTTCAAGTCAAGTATTCTTTTGTCGTATGAAAGTTATTACTCATTAGTAGAAGCAATAAATGCTTTTATACAGATTTAGGTTGTGTCTGACTGTCTGACTATTTCTGCTCCACTGTGCTTGGGTAAATCTAAGCTATACTCATGACACGCTAACAAACAAATAACAAAACAAAAACATAAAAACAGAAGTGAGGCAAAATAAAATTCGCAATTGAAAAATCTACACGAATACTTCACCAATGCTTGACCAGTGCAGCAGCAGCAGCAGCAACAATAACATAAACTATTAACTACCAAATGGCTCGACTAACACACACACACACACGCCTATTAAATATGAAAATGTTGCCAAATCAATACACCACAAGACTTCAAGATACAGAGAAGTGAAAAAAGTAAATCAAGACCAAAAACTGAAGCTGCAAGCTCAGAGTTAGTGAGTTTATTTATGAGCCAAAGCGATAGGCATTGGAGTGGATATCAATCGAGGTTGGTAAAAAGAGGCGTGGTTATGGTGGTTCACGAAGAAAATCCCTACTGTTTACGTTACTGTGGTGCAATTCATGTTTGGAAAACATTCGAGTTGAAAGGCTAAAAGTTAGTGGGATATTAGCTTGTATTTTGTCAGCCCGGATTTCTTAAGGAGAGCTCCGAACATAATCCTTTCTTAAGACTTAATTCCTCATTATCACACAAATCAAAATCCCAAATTATTCAAAAATGTATAAAATGCCCAATTAGCTAACTAAAAGTCAATATCAACAACCAAATTGGTTTTGGCTACTTTTTTTGTCTTTAGCTGACCAAAAGTAAAGTCAAACAAGTTACAGATAAATACCTGGTGTTCAAAACAGCAACAACAGCAACAACAGTCTGAATGTGTGCATTATACTATATAGAAAAACTGCAGTGGCAAAAAGTTTACAAAACTGGTCATCCAAGAACTGCACACAAAAAACAAACGAGTCTTTTTGGCCAAAAACATAAAAATCAACGTTGAGGCAAACAACCTGCTGAGGTAGACTTGAAAGCGAAAACTAACGTCAACCAACTGCTGAACAACAACCACAGATGCTCTTAGGAAAGGAAACACACACGCTTACAGAAGAGACGCCTGCCTAGTTAGTGGCGTTCTTTTTGCAATGGCCGACATTGCGTATACGCCAGTGGAGGCAGCCAAGTGTGCAAATAGTATCAGCCAGGGCCAGAACATTAACTATTTGTCTCTTTTCTGTTATCGCATTTGTCGTTTCGATTTCGTTGTGTGTGTTGTGATTGTGTGATTGCCTTCATTCCGTGCAGTTCTCATCTCAGTTGTCTACTTAGAATTATTTTTAAGCGTTTTGCACTTATTTAGCACTTAGCCAAGATTTCGACTGGCTTTATGGCCATGTTTTGCCAGGCTGCCTTGTTATTGGCTGTGGCTCTGTCGGATGCTGCAATGTTGTTGTTCTATGCATTTAAGCACTCCTGTGTTACGTGATGCCAACTTTAGTGCGATCGGATAAGAAAGTTTAAGATTTTTATGTTGTTATTTTTTTATGGCATAATTGCAAGATTGTTATTGTTTTTATGTAGATGTTCCAGGAAGTACATTCTGAGTTGAGATGGCATTTGATATAAGTAGTATGAATATCAGATAGATACTATTCAAGGCCTTTTGTTCAATATAGAAAAACTAGAGGAAAACAAAAATATTTTAACTAACTATTATGATCGGAAATTTGGAACATAATCGCTTGAATTAATAATTAATTATAAGTTTAAGAAATCCAATCAAATTTCGTATTTGGCATGATTGTAAAATTGGCTATACAGCTCCTCCATTGGGGCAAAGCCAAGCTTCTCAATGTCTTGACGTGTGTGCTTTAAATTTTTCGCACAAGAGAAAGGACCTACAGTTTAACGCCGAATCGAACAGCAAAGTTTGAGAATTTGCTTTTTCATGGCTAGATTACTTCACAGCTGGCGCAATAGCTGGTGAAGGTGACCGTATGTGTCAAAGCTATTTTTCTAAAGAAAGAAAAAAACTTTTATTATTAGATGTTTAGAAGCAGGATCGATCCCACGACCTCCCGCCCAGCAGTCCAGCACACTAACCACTGGAGCCACAGACGGCCCCACGTCACAAGCAATCAAGTAGGGAAGGAAAATTTCCGATTTCCAATATAGAAGTATCTACAATTAATTAGGGAATAAGGTCCATTTGAATTCGCTATTGCATAGCTTGTGAAAAAATAGAGAATTTCCTCAAAAGCATTCGTTGTCAAAAGCAAGGTAAGAGTGATAATTCTTAATCCAAGAGCGAAATTTTTGATGTAAGATTGATTTTTTGATCCCGACATTCTTGATTGAAATGTTTCAAAAATTGATTTAGGTACAAATAATTCTGAAGATAAAAGACTTAAAAACATCACGACCTACCCGACCCGACTGACCGACATGGTCCCCGGGTCCGAACCAGACCCCTAAGTATTTGACTGAGTGAAAATAGCTTAGGTTCGGTTTGTGAACTGCTTCCTACTCATATAGATGAAAACGGTTCGATTGGCATGAATTTGTCGTTTTGTTAATGTGATTAAAATGAAAACAAAGAACTTTCGTACTTGCTGTAAATGAAAATTAAAAAAAATCACTTTTTTATTTTAAACCTTTAAGTTTTGCTGGCAGGTCACGTTATGTTTCCACATAACTTCAAAAGCAGGAACCCAACACACCACAAAGGAGGCTAATTGGCCGAACAGGTGTTATCGTGACTTGGAGCCAACAAAAACTTGAAGATTTGATTATTATTAAGGTCGTTAGAACAAAATAGGAGTAGAGATTTACCTGCATTTGGATTTTGTAAAAAGCTTTTTTTAAATATTCAGGGATATTTGGAAATTGTGAGAAAGATTGGCTTGGCCCCTTTGATTGGCTGTATAGACAATTTTAAATTTTCACATTTGGAGAAAATTGGGAATGCAATCGATTGTTTTGTCGTACTTTGCTGCTGACACTCTGAAAGGTGGTGTCGGCAAAATTACAAACTATATTTTCTCTTCTGAGCACCGGAATTGAATCGGCTGTCAGAGTGGCACCTCCTGTGAAGTTAGCGGCGCCATGGTCTTTCCAACCGTCAGAAACGCAAATTTCAGTTTGTCTACTTCCACCGAGCGTAAGAGGCCTATCAGAATCCGACACCCTTTATTATACTCTGTACCGAAGGTACAAGTATATTAAGTTTGTGCAAAAGTATGTAACAGGCAGAAGGAATCATTTCCTTTCATTTCATTTTCCTTCCACAACCCTATAAAGTATATATATTCTTGATACAGATCAACAGCCGAGTCGGTATAGCCTTGTCCGTCTGTCCGTCCGTCTGTCCGTCCGTCTTATGAACACATAGATCTCAGAGATGGTGGGATATGGGGTTTGTCATGTATGGGACAAATGCTTCTTATACTTGCAGGAAGAACAAGTTTATTTTCAATTTTGCTCCCTCCCCGCCCCCACAATTTTGAAAAAATCGTCATATCTCCACAGTTTTGTACATAGATATTCATGTACCTTCTAAGATAGTTATTCATTAGCAATATGTATCTATTTGCCGAAAAAATTATAAAGATTGGATGAGCGGTTCTCAC
This sequence comes from Lordiphosa stackelbergi, assembly GCA_018904235.1. Taxonomy (NCBI): domain Eukaryota; kingdom Metazoa; phylum Arthropoda; class Insecta; order Diptera; family Drosophilidae; genus Lordiphosa; species Lordiphosa stackelbergi. Next base: position 233,566 of record JAEIFU010000094.1, on the reverse strand, counting down.
TTTATGGGCAAAGAAGTGAATTTACCTCCCCGCCAACCCCTAACTTTCACAACCAACGCACAATCTTAGATGGAGAGGAGGGGGAAAAAAAGAAAACTTAGTAAGCGTTAACCTCATCTACTCTAGGTGCAAAGTATAAATATAGGGTCTGTTGACCGACTTTCTCACTTGTTTTTATATGGAGTTGACACCCGAGGTGTGCACCAGTCGGATTTAGTTTTCTTAGTACTAAGCTAGTAGAAACCCAATTTTGAGCTTTTGTTAAAATTATGAAAAGATATATAGTCAAAAAAAAAAACGTGGTAAGACTGGTGCACCATCTGAGTCTGATAATTCTAAGAAAAATAACTTTTATCCTTCACCTGCAATCGTTAAAAATCGGAAATTGTGTACACGCCAAGAAAAGACGGTGCCCGGTAGTATTCCCCCAAGGAGAGGTGTTGGATAACTTTGCTGGTTACCAATACCTGGGGAGTTTTATTGACCCAAGGCTTACCTTTATGGTCAAATCAATGAATTATTGACCTGGAGCCTGCTAAAACAGCTCAAGGCACAAAATGATGAGCTAGCTGCTGAACACGAGGAGTAAACTGTCACTCAGAAACCAAGCAACTTATTTACAAAAGCATTCTCGTACCTAAATGGAGGTACGGGTTACAGGGTGTACGACATAGCAGCAAAGTCACACCTAGATCGCATAAGGATTCTGCAGGCCAAAATGCTAAGACGCATAACCGGGGCTCAGTGGTACGTGAAGACAAAAATTATTGCGAGATTATTAAAAAGCAGCCCCGAGACTCTACACTTAAACTGGCCGCTTACCCAAACAGCCTTGCTTGGAAATTAATCCGACAACGAAGAAAAGCAAGGTTTACAAAGAAAAGCAACTGAAGGATTCCACCTAGGGACCTTTCTTAAAGGGAAATTTTAATTTAAGAATCAATCAAGGTAAAGCTAAAACAAACTATCTTACTAACAAGACAGTAAAGAAATTAGAACGCAAACATTTTTGGTTCGGGTTCACGGAACAGACTCTCAGAAGCTAAAAACTCTGGTGCAAAACTATAGCCGCACCTTGATTTTTCAGTGTACGCATTGAAACAGTAGAGCTGGAAAAACTTTGCGATTACCGTTTGAAAGAACGTTAAAAATGAGAGAAAATAAGTGACAAACATCAACACTCTCAGTGCTAAAATTAACCGTTATGTTTCATTTTCGATTTGCGAGAGGTGCATAACTATAGCCGCACAGTTTAATTTTCGTATTCTGTGTTTGCTGGCGGCGATTTTATTTGCGTACACTTGGTTGAGTAACTATTAGTAATGGATTTGTTAATATGCCAAGTGGGCCAGTGCTGTCAGATGTCGAGAAAGGCCAAATTTTGGCGCTCAAAAGTGAGATTTGCTTATTTCGTTAAATTGTCTGAAAAATGGGACGATCCGACAAAGTTGTGCGAAATATTTAGAAAAAAAAAATGAATATGGAAAAAAAACCGGAGGACGTAAGCCGAAGACAAATCAGTGTGACCAGCGCCGATTAGTGAGTGCTGCAACTAATTCATTAAAAACCGCTAATGAATTAGCGGCTGAATGCGGCATAAAAGTGACTCGCTGGACCGTTGCACGTTCTTTAAAGAACTCTGAAAACATAGTGCGACAAAAATTGAAGGTGGCACCAAAGGTTACTGGACCGCCATAAGGAAGCCCGGGTGAAATTCGCCAGAGATAACATGGCAACTGACTGGACAAAAGTAAAAAGTTTCTATAGAGCAATGCAAATACTTATTCATCTTTCCAGATCATTTTCTCGGATGAGAAAAAGTATAATTTGGATTTTCCTGATGGGTTTTCGCACTATTGGAGGGATTTGAGGAAGTAACACCTGTACTTTTGTAAGAGAAATTTTGGAGGAGGATCATTGATGATTTGGGCTGTGTTCTGCGAGTGTGGATGCTTGGAGCTGGCATTTCCAAGCACTCATATGAACTCCAGAGAGTACGTGGACATTTTGCAAATGAATTTATGGCCTTCTCTTCGCGGTAGAAGGCGTTAAAATGTCATTTTCTAAAAGGACAACGCAATAATGCACTCAACACAAGGCACTTATGTTCGGTTTTTGGAGTGGCCCGCGTGCTCCCCGGACCTAAATCCGATGGAAAACCTTGGGGCGTTGCTTGTCCGAAGGATTTATGCTCAAAACCATAAGTACAATAGTACTAAAGAGCTCAACTTGACAATAATTAAGGTATGGAAAAAACTGTCCCTTAGTGATTTAAAAACCTCGTAGAGAGTATGCCAAATAGGATCTATGAGTTAAATAGTGCTAAAGGAGGTTACACTCATTGTTAAAGTGAATAAAAATTAAATTAATTATTTAACATTTTTCTATAGTTTATTTAATTTAGTGAAGTGCGGCTATAGTTATGCACCAGGCGCAAATCGAAAATGAAACATAACGGTTAATTTTTGCACTGAGAGTGCCGATGTTTGTCACTTATTTTCTCTCATTTTTAACGTTCTTTCAAACGGTAATCGCAAAGTTTTTCCAGCTCTACTGTTTCTATGCGTACACTGAAAAATCAAGGTGCGGCTATAGTTTTGCACCAGAGTTTAAGTATTTAAGGAGTTTTCATGCTTTCACATAATTTCAGGAAGTTTTATGAAAATCTGGCAACTATATAGCATAGCTGCCAGCATAAAAAGATAGGTCTGAAAAAGTCTTGAATGAAAAACTTTATTTTCAATGCTTTCGCTCCCAAACTCGTTACTGATCAATATTATATGCTAACAAGTTTGATCCAAATCGGAGAACTATAGCATATAGCTGCCATAGGAACGATCGGTCGAAAAAATAGTTCTTATGAGAAAAACTATTTTGTTTGCAATGGTAGCGTCTTTATACTTTCGAGTTATGAATATTATCTGTTTCAACATAGTTTTTGAGAGTTTGATCAAAATCGGAGGAATATATCGTATAGCTGCCATATAAAAAACTGGCAGGCACATATCATGCTCAAAGGGTATATCTATTTTTTATTTGTGGGTTCAAACCCTGTTGAGGCTACTTTTGTTCATAGCTCAAAATTTTTATTAGATTACATTTTTTTGCGTTTATTTTTTTAATTTTTTTTATTGGCCGGCACTCCTGTAAAGCCGTGCTGCTAATCTACGCCATGGCCAACCAAAATATCGCTGGGCCACTCAAAGTCGGAATGGCAATAGATGAGGGCAGAAATGAATTTGAAAGGAAAACTTTCTTTTTGAGTCAATCTTGGTCTGCACCCCAAATTCGAACACACAACCTTACTTTCATGAGATAAAAGCCCATCCCTCAACGCCATTGAAACCTTCATGATAGTCGAAAAAATGTGAACCTCATTTGGCTTGATGTTCGGTAGTTAGTCGTAAAATGTGAAACTCATTTGGATTGATGTTGAGGAATATTTAAATCGAAATCCAAGTTGACTTTGAACGCCTTGTTCTATTTTCAGATTTCTTTGTCTGTGCCCGCGCGTCCCTGCCGACAAGCTTTAAAACGAAAAATAAAAAAGTTAGTATGAGGCGCGTTATCTATTATGCGTAGTGTCTTTGTAATACTTATTCTTCATCAGCAGCAACAGCCGAGTCGATATAGCCATGTCCGTCTGTCCGTGCGTAAAAAAATTTTCAGAGAAAAACAAAATTGGCTACACGGAGCGTGTAGAAACGTCAAACTTAAACGCAACGTATTTCGCCCTGTTAAATTGCACACGCTGCGTGTAGAATTCAGAAAGCCACACGCGGCGTGCAGAAAGCTACACGCGACGTGTAGAAATTAAAAATCTAAACGCAAATGTAGAAAAGTTAAATGCTGCGTGGGCAAAGGCAAAGTCTACACGACATTAGAAAATCAGCTTATTTCCCCAAATAATTCTACATTTTCATGCAGCAATCTGAATACCACACGGACGTTTAGGTTTTCTACATTAACGTTTGGATATTGAAATTCTACACGCGCGTGTGGAAATTCTAAACGAAAAATGTAGCTCTACATCAGTACTGAATTCTTATATTTTTCGTTTAGCAAGCTGGTTGTCACACGTGACGTGTGGGATTTCCAAATGTACGTTTAGATTTACAAAATCTAAATGCTGCGTGTTGAAAATCTACACGAATCGTGCGCAAATTTCTGTTGCCTGTATATAAATAGCGATTGCGTTGAATTAGAACTTGAGAATTACAAGCAAGCAAATATTGGATTGTGCCTTTAGCAGATTCAATACAAGTTATGTCTTAGAGGCCTTGCCTCACACGCGTTACGTGGCGGAGACGTCTAAAACATCATTCCAATCGTGTTGCAGTCCAAGGGGGCCGGGATTTCAAATCTACCAGAGTAAGAAAAAAAATAAAATGTAAAAAAAAAAAAAGCTACACGAAAATGTAGGATTTCAAAAGCCATGTAGGATTTCTACACGTTTCGACCGGGATTTTCAACCCATTACTTTTGTGTAGCTTTTCTGCACGCCGCATGTTGAAATGAGAAAGCTAAACGCGGCGTGCAGAAAAGCTACACGCGCCGTGTAGAATTTAGAAAGCCACACGCGCGTGCAAAAACCTACACGTGGCGTGTAGAATTCAGAAAGCCACACGCGCGTGCAGAAAAGCCACACTCGCGTGCAGAAAAGCTACACAAAAGTAGTGGGTTGAAAATCCCGGTCGAAACGTGTAGAAATCCTACATTTTCGTGTAGCTTTTTAATTTTTTTTTTTTTTTTTTAATTTATATTTTTTTACTTACTCTGGTAGATTTGAAATCCCGGCCCCTTGGACTGCAACACGATTGGAATGATGTTTTAGACGTCTCCGCCACGTAACGCGTGTAAGGCAAGGCCTCTAAGACATTACTTGTATTGAATCTGCTAAAGGCACAATCCAATATTTGCTTGCTTGTAATTCTCAAGTTCTAATTCAACGCAATCGCTATTTATATACAGGCAACAGAAATTTGCGCACGATTCGTGTAGATTTTCAACACGCAGCGTTTAGATTTTGTAAATCCAAACGTACATTTAGAAATCCCACACGTCACGTGTGACAACCAGCTTGCTAAACGAAAAATATAAGAATTCAGTACTGATGTGGAGCTACATTTTTCGTGTAGAATTTCCACACGCGCGTGTAGGATTTCAATATCCAAACGTTAATGTAGAAAACCTAAACGTCCGTGTGGTATTCAGATTGCTGCATGAAAAATGTAGAATTATTTGGGGAAATGAGCTGATTTTCTAATGTCGTGTAGACTTTGCCTTTGCACACGCAGCATTTAACTTTTCTACATTTGCATTTAGATTTTTAATTTCTACACGTCGCGTGTAGCTTTTCTGCACGTCGCGTGTGGCTTTCTGAATTCTACACGCAGCGTGTGCAATTTAACAGGGCGAAATACGTTGCGTTTAGGTTTGACGTTTCTACACGCGCCGTGTAGCCAATTTTGTTTTCTCTGTGTAAATTTACTTCTTTCGAGAGTTTTTTCTCTGTTTTATTGCGAGTCATTGCAATATTCTCTTTGAAAGTCAAGACCGACTTTTTTTCAAAGTGGCCCACAACCCCCCATATCTCACTTTATTTTTTGGTGACGTCACAGAACCAAAATGAAATTGTTCCAAAAAAAACATATTTCTATCAAAAAGGCAATTGACCAAAGATATTTCCCTTCATACTTACATTTGTCATGAAATTTTGTAAACACAAGTAAAATAAAAAAATTTTTTTTTTTGAAAAAAAAGTCGAGTTCTGGTTCACGAACTTAAAGAAGGTGTAGACTGATAGGGTTGCTTGCCAAAGTTAGGTAATAAGAAGGGAGACACATGACATAAACAAAAAAAAGATTAAGTTAATTTTTTGTGGCCAATATTCGAGTGGCTCACAACCCCTGCGGCCCAGAACCCCCCATTCTCCCCTATTTAAATGCCGAAGAAATGATAAAGATCGGATGAGCGGGATGAGCAAATAAGTGAGCATTGACTTTGTCTTCTTTCTCTATGGATCGAACTCAGGATCTCGCTGCTACTTACTTAACGCAAGAGTCAACACGCAACCAACTCGGCTAGCTCCTGCGCGCGAGATAGTGGGGAGCACCCCCATAAAAACACAGCTTTTTTGTTAGGGTTTGAGTTGAATATTTTTTTATTGGGGGAAAAAAAATATGCCCTGGCGGCGGGGGGAGCACAAAATATTACTGTGGTGTTGCTGCATAATATTATGTACCACAGGTGTAATTACAATTTTTATAACATTAAATTTTAACTTATACTTTTTGCCACCTCCCGCCTCCGCAATTTGAAAAAACATCATATCTTCTCTCTTTGTAGATTGATGAATTGAACCTCTGGAGATTAAATATTTAATAATTATTGTATAATGTAAAAGATTTCTCGATGCGCCATGTTCGCACTTATGTTGTAATTTGTGCCAGTTTAAGTAAGAATGCTTTATAGTGGAGTTTTTCCGTGAATGTCGGGTTTGTTTTTTGAACGATAATTTCCGAACCAGATCGTTCAAATAGGTGCCCGCTTGTGCTAAACGTCTAGAGCCGCTTATTAGCACACTGATTGTGCCTTATCAGTGTGGCTTTAGACCTGGGAAATTCACCACAGAACAGATATGTATTCACATTTCGACAAATCTTGGAGAGGACCAAGGAGACACATCGATGACGTCAAAATTATTCTAAGCTCTGTCTGCTTTTGGTATACCAGCAAAGTAGGTTCGACTTAAGAAACACGCAAAGCCTCCGTCAGAATATGAAGAAACCTCTCCGAACCATTCGACACCAAAAGGGATTTTACGCAGGGTGACTTCGTTAATCTGCTGATAGAGTATATACTGCGCCAGTGCCCAATCGGGCTCCATTTTTCAAAAAGATTTAATGCTACTTGCAAAGGCAGATGACATTATATTAATGATAAAGGACGGAAAGGAGGAATAGAGCTGATGGGCTTAACGGTGAAGAAAAAGACGAAGTACTTAGTATCCACACGTCTTGCAAACCGATTTTACTACGGGCTCAGACGGTTCAGAGACGGAAGACTCATGGTAAGCACAAATGGTGCTTTTCATATAGTGATCACATCCCACAGAATTATTTTTGATCTAATTTCATCTTTTCTTAACAATTTTGTGAGTTCTTCCAAAGCCAATTTTGTAAGCCTTTTACTTAATCGCGGAATTGAATTTTCCTCTAAGAGTGCATTAGTTTTCAATCACCGCGTTTGTTTTAAATACTTTATTTCGCACTTGCTTTTCACTTTGCGCACTAATTGCATTTCATTTGGCCTCCTCAAAATAAATAAATAAACATTTTCTGTGTATTTATTTGCGCACATCAGGTGGTTGGTCAAATAAACGTGATACCTACACTACTGAACACTGCATATAGATATGTGGTTAAAATGCATTTGAGCTTTTGATGCATCCAGCCATTTAACCAAATTTATCGTACGCACTGTTGCACAGCGCGCCCCTTTTAACACAAGCATGGGCCATCAAATCGCATTTTGCCATTTTGTGTAAATCAAATCATAGAAGGGGTGGGACTTAGGCGGGGGTTATATGACCATAATGAAAAGATCAAAAGGCCATAAAATGGCCGTTCGCATGACACGAAACAATGAAAACCAAATTGTCAAATCAAAAACGAGGCATTAAATGTTCGAGTTACACATAAAGGTATGGACACAAGATACAAGAAGCATTGCAATAAAAATTATAAAACAAATAAAAAATATTTTAATAGCATGTCCAAGTATGTGATATGAAGAAGGGCTTGCAAGCCTTACTTTTAGGGCTTGCAGCAATACTTTTATGTTTGGGATTTGTGAAGGGGGGAATTGGAATTTGTAAATGTAAAATTGGATTTACAGCCACAAAAGGGCCAGGCCAAGCTTCACTCAATCTGGTGGCGTGTGTGCTTATAATATTTCCCACAAGAGAAAGAAACCTACAGTTTAAACGGCAAAGTTCGAGAAGCTTTTTCATGGCTGGCGCCAATAGCTGGTGAAGGTGACCGGATATGTAAAAGCTATTTTCAAAAGAAAGAATAAAACTTTTTATTAGATGTTCCAAGGAGTGATTGAACCCACGCCTCCCACACAGCATGCCGACACACTAACCGCTGTGTCACACACAGCCACAATTTGAATTTACTGGTCTGAAAAAGATGAGTTTAAGTGTTCATCCTGTTTTTCTAACATTTTAACTATCTAGATCCCGTTTTCTAATTCTGATGTTAATGTTGACGTTTACTTTCAATATTTGCGAGGCATAATCACTTAGGGTGTTGGTTATCAAGTAATCTGTTTGAAAACTGAATCTCCAACAACAAAAAAAATGTACCGCGCAAAGATTAAGGAAAAAAGAGGAGCCTGACATCAGTGAACTCGGCACCAGACATAAAAGTTAATGCGATTAACTGCCTCTTATGACGAAAAGAAGGGGGCGGAAAGGGGGAAAAAAAAAAAGGAGGGGGAAAAGCCAAAAAAAAAGGGGGAAGTGGGGAAAAAGAAAAGGAAAGGAAGAGGGGGGGAAAAAGGGTAGAGGGGAATTATATTTTCGGAAAAATTCAGTGTTCGATCCGCACTGAAGCGATCTTTTAGAAAAGATAAAATTAAAAGATGTTCTTGAATTCTAAAGCAAATTCAGCTGCCGGCTTGGCAGCAATGGTGAAGAGGTTATTGTTTGAGACTCAGCACGATTTTATTTTTTTTGTTTAGAGCAATTAGAATTGGATTTATTTTATTTTATTATTAATTTTTTCTTTAAATAAAATATTGACTCTAATATGATCTCAACTTGTTAAAAAATGTGTTAGCATGTTAAAATATTTTATGCAGTCTTAAATTGGCAACCTTTTTAAAAGCTTTAAAAAATTAAATTGGCAGATATTTTGGTGAAAAACTTGAGTACATAATAAACAATGACAACAAAATGTGATTTTTTTTGGAAATACACACTTTTGGGGTCGTTTTAGAGGATGTAGAAGTGTTCAGATTGTAAAACCTTGTGTTTGGTATCTCAAAAGTTTCACTTTTGCCAAAGAAAGTATGAAAAATTCGGATTTTTTAAAAGTTATGCTCGAAAAAGTAAAAAAAATACGTTTTTGAAAAAAAGTTTTTAAGAAATACTCCCGGAAAACATAAATTTTTAAAAACCCTTTTTATGAAGAATTTATTCTGCGGACTGTCAGCTACAACTTTGCCCAAGACAGTTTGCAGCTATCACTAAAACTGAATGAGCTGTTAGCCCAAAACTAATGACACCTTTTTTTGTTGTCACACCCAATTTCAAAAACTTTGAGGGTCCATAACAAGAAAAAATTGCTTCCTATCTAGCCAAACGCTGATAGGGACTTACTCAGCTCGGGTAGCACTATCGATTCCGCATAGTGTAGCTTGGTAGTTTTGAAAAAAGTTGAAACTCCAATTTATGGAAATGTGATCTCGAAATTGATTGAACTAAGCACATTTGGAATAATACAAGTCCATAAGGCACGAAAAAGCTTGAATTGTGTAGAATATTTTGGAAGTCGAGATTGAATTTTCAAGCTCATGCTGGGCTTAATCCAAGATTAAAAAAAGATTGAAAATATCTCGACTTTTTTCAGTGCACTGTTATGTCGGTAGTATCTGACTAAAAGGTCCGTGCGTTAATGCGTACATGGCCCTCGTTGGAACCCCGCTCGTGGACCTTGCTGACTCCAACCTGCGAGCCACATTAGTCACACTTTCAGAAATGCACAGGCTTAAAAATTTAGTCCCATATAAGAACATGGATAAAACGCATCTCTTCGTTGGAGATGGGCTCGCTTCATCAAAATTCAGTCTTACATAGTTAACCAGTCAAAAATACATCCGATTCCTGCTCCGTATTTATTTGATGCTCAATTAAATTCAAATTTGACAACTATTAAAATGATACGGAGAATTCGTTGACGAAATTATTAGGTAAACGTGTCGTATACGTAATATTTCAAATTAAAATTTTTAAATTTGTTAAGTACACCCTAAAAGCAATCAATTAAGATGGTAAATTAATCGGCGTCCACCCTATTGAACACACATTCACACAAACTTATGGATACACATTTGTGCTAGTTTTAGGGGTCGAAACATTTTGAGCCCAGGTGTTCAAATTAAAGAAAAATGTAGTTCATTTTCGAGCTGCGGCCGCATCTAAAGAAGGCAGAATGGCTCGCATAGCAGAGAGAGCTGCTGCTGAATACAGTTTTTTTGAAGATGAGGAAGGTCCGCCGACTAGCATCTGTCGGTATACATATAATATCTGTAATATTTTTAGTTACTTTCAAAACAACTTTTTCGGACTGCCAAGCCACCTTTCTCCAGTTCTGCTTAACCGATTTTGATGAAACTAAATGCAATCGACGCAGAATTGTCACCATTTTCACCACCGAACTGCGTTTTAACATTTTCGATTTATTTTTAAGAATTACTTCAACGAGAGCGTTAGTTAAAGTCGGCTCTAACCGACTTCGATATACCCGTTACTCATGACAACAAATGTTTGATAGCATTCCTGTGTTCCTGAGTGGGAACATCAGAAAAGTATGCAACATTTGTTAACTCGACTATTTTATATCCGATCTTGATGAAAATTTCAGGGATTATAGTTATTGCGAATACAAATTTAAGATTAAAATTTGAAATGGATACCTTAAAAATTGTGGGAGTTATTCAACATTTTTTATTGTGGGGGCGGGGCTGGGCGTGGCAAAAATTTGAAACAAAGTTGATCTGCGTGCAGACAATAGGAGTCTACATGCCAAATTTGGTTGCTCTAGCTCTTCTAGTCTCTGAGATCTAGGTGTTCATACAGACGGGCGGACGGAGGGACAGACGGAAAGGGCTAAATCGACTCGGCTGTTGATGCTGATCAAGAATATACATACTTTATATGGTCGGAAACGATTCCTTTTGCCTGTTACATACATATTGCACGACTTTAGTATACCTTTTTTGCTCTACGAGTAACGGGTATGAAAAGAGGCATGTGAAATCATGTATTCTTCAGCGAAAAGCCTACTGAAGATTCATCCAGGAGGATGATGAAACGGTACCGTGTAGGCAACCATCTCTTTTTGGAATATAATGCATAAGTTGTTTACAATTGTGAACAATCGCAACTTTTTTCGGACCTAGACCCTGCTAAACTCATTAATTACACTAGATTACAGCCAAAAAGACCCATTTCTACTGAAATTTTTTTTGGTGTAGTTTGGAATGGTGATCTCAAAAATCATCAATCAAATCGATTCTTAAGTAGAAAAAATAAAAATAATTTTTTTGGATTTTTTTATATTTTTCTAAGCGTTTAAAATTTAATATTCTTGCATTTTAGAGTAAAAAATTGAATTTTTCGAAATGTTTTGGTGTATTTTATCCAAACTACTAAGCCGATTTACAAAACAAACAATGCTCTACGCAATTACTGGCAGTTCAATGGCCTTTCGATTCACATCTTGCTTGACTCTATCTGACAATTATGAAGTCAGATATGGCTTAAAATGTAAGAGCACCTATCGAAAAGTGGAAAAAATTCATATTTGAAAAACGGAGCCATGAAAAATTTTTGAAATTGATTTTTGAGATCAGCATTCCAAACAACACTACAAAAATATTTCAGTTGAAATGGGTCATTTATTTTTTTTATTTTTGTAAACTAGTGTTATTTCTTTAAACGTTTAACTTATTTATCTCGAAACCACGGTGTTTCGTACTTGCAGCCATGATATCTCCAGTTACACTGAACCGATTTTGATGAAACTAAACGTTTATACAGACAGACGGACAGACGAATATGGCTAAATCGACTCGGCTTTTGATGCTGATCACGCATAAATATTTACGTTATAGGTCTTCTTCCTGTTACATACATTTGCACAACTTCCTTTTACCCATTTTCAATGGGCACAGGGTTTAAAAAGTTAAATATAATCCAAAAATATTTTTGGTGGACAAACCGCGATACGCTAAGATGACTTAAACCGAAGTATTTTAATGATAAGGTCAACTCGAATCTCGTTCTTCAACTTATCAATTGTTTCAGGCTTGTTTGTATAACATTTGTCTTTGACCGCTTCCCAAAGATAATAGTCTAACGGTGTCAGATCACAGCTTCTTGGCGGCCAATTCACATTTCCATTGATACTGATTATTCGATTTTCGAAGATTGGGCGCAGAAGATCGATTATGGCGTGCGCTGTGTGGCACGTAGCGCCGTCTTGTTGGAACCAAATATCGTCCAAGTCTTCCGCTTTAATTTCCTCGAATAACCTATCACTTAACATTGCGCAGTAGCCCTCACCATTCACGGTCACGGTGGCTCCTTCTTCATTTTGAAAAAAATGGACCAATGATGCCTCGAGACCAAAACCCACACCAAACAGTGACACGTGGTGGCTTCCTGACAACGATATGCGGATTTTCTGTGCCCCAGATACGACAATTTTGTTTATTACCATGACCACCGAGGTGGAAATGTGAACTAGGATATTTATGATCGGTCAAAAAATAATGCAGCTGGGACCAATAGAGTGGCAAAACAAGTCGATTTTCGAAATTTTGACTTTAAAACCCCATAACTCCGCTGTTTATTTACCGATCCAAAATATCCTAGTTCACACTAAAAACATCAGTTCTGAACAAAACCCCGTCTTCGTTTTCACATTCAGATAATCCGTTTTCAAAAAATTTTTGCAACCATGGGCCTTTGCTTTGATCCGTAATACAAAAACACTCCGCAGGAACAACAACAACAACAAAAATTTTTAAATTCAATCCAACCGATTACCTAACGCAGTTCTTGAGAGCAACGACTCAACTGATTTAGCTCTTGTCCCCCACACCGAAGGATTCAGAAAAAAAAATCCAAATTTGAGCCGAAATCGTGCATCGGCTAACCTTGCCGGCGTCCAAACAAATTGAAAATGTATTATCACATATTTATAAGGAAAGATGAGGGAGATAAAGATTTTTGTTAGCTGAACTCTCTTTCGCTATTTTTTACTTTGCGTCCATTAGCAACGGCGCGTTGCAATTTATGTATGTAAAATGTTCATTAATTTTTACTAGTAGAAGAAAACCTGTTCTGTTTCGGTACTGATAACCGGTTAGGTTAAAAAGGCTTTAGGTTTAAGGTTATAAAAATAAAAATTTCGTTTAAGTTTAGGATTTCGGTTACAAATTTTAGCGTGTATTACAGGGTACATTTTCCGTTTCGACTTTAATCTCTGGTTGCTACTAACTTTTAAGTCTATGGATTTTACATCAAACGTTTTAATCCGATACGACATAGAAAAACTTTGCCGAAAGTGAAAACCGGAACTGATATGATACATTTTTAAATATTTTTTAACTTCATTTTTTTAAACTAGTGATTTTTAAAATAGCACATAGAGTGGCCAAATTAGCTGCACCTCAAACTGCTGCACCCCAAACTGTTGAATATATCTTAGGGTGGGCGTGTTCAATATCTCTTTGCTTTTGTAAATTCAAAATTAAACTTAACTTCAAGCCCTGTTCACTGCCAGAATATATTAAAACATCAAAATTGGTCGACGAATTAAAAGCCAGTTTTAGCGCGTTATTGGACATGCACTCGGCACCTGCTCGAGAATCAAAAAGCTATTGCTGGATATATGCTACAACATTCGTTCACATGCAATTTGGTTTTATTGTTGATCAAAGTCAAATGCCTGCCTAAAGTATGCTATTCCCAAAATCACCCACACGGCAAGCTGCGCAGAGAGGAAGAAGCACTCATGACCGACTGTAACGGTAAATAAATAAACAATAATTTGAACGCATGGTCCGTGAGTGCTGAAGTGAGAGGGAGTGGGGGGAGGCTCAGCGTTTGTGGTTTCATTTGTGAGTTTTAATTAAATACGTTTAAATATTTGTTATTTCCGACAGGCAGACAAACCAAAACGACCAACAAGGATAACGAGCAACAGCAGCACAAGCACTGAGCATCCTGGCATCCCGTAGGGTTGGATTTTGGGGTGCGGCACCAACCTGGGCAAATATTAGCGAAAAATTAGCAAAGTATTTTAAGCGCAACATGTTCGTCCTGCGGTTTTGGGGCCACATCAAATGCTCTTCTATAGAGCAGGATGAGTTTTCGGTCGTTCGTGCGTTTTCATTTCATTTATTTATAACATTTATAAATAATTAATTTAAAATGCGTGCGTAAAATTGTTGTTAAGTGCTTAATCCTGTCAACTGTAGCAGCAACACAGGAAATGATGCTGCAAAGTTGCATCAGCCGGCTAAATTGTGCGAGAAATTTCGATTTGAGGAGTAAAACCCAGATGAAAAATTCATAAATTGAGGGTTTAAGGGTAGACCAAAAATAAAATCAAGCAAAACAAATTGAAGGAGGGCATCCGAGGAAAAGACATTTTGCACAAGCAATGTTAAATGATTTTAAAAGACACACATTTTACAAGGAATTTATGAAAAAATTTGAAGAGTTCTTTTGATGTTAATTGATTGGAGGTGTTGCTTATGGATCAAACAGTAATGCTAAGATAACACCGACTACCAATAGGCAAAAGAAATCAGCAGTAGGTAATTGGCAGCGAAATTATCAAAAGTGGTGGAATGTACTTATGGGATTAATTACACAATGTTAAAGCCATAAATTTAGCTTTTGAAATTTAATTTTTATACCCTTGGAGAGGGTATATTGAAATTGTCCGGATGTTTGTAACGCACAGAAGGAAGCTTCTCCGACCACATGAAGTATATATGTATACTAGCAAATAACCCGACGCGCTTCGCTGCGCCTTCAACAGTATAGTACAAAACAATATCCGTCGAACCCAGAAATCGAACTTTACTGATGGGTTTTCCCTCCAAATCCCACCCCCCTCCCACCCACTCTACACACAATTGCCACTCAAATCCCACCCACATCCCTCCCACCTCCCGCCCACTTCCCGCCCACATCCCATCCACTTCCCACCTACATCACACTCACATCCTACCCACTTCCCGCCCACATCCCACCCACTTCCCATCTGCATACCACCCACATCCCTCCAACATCGGAAAATGAAAACACAAATGAATTCTCATTTTGACCTTACAAACCGAGTTTCAAGTTAATCGGATGAAAAATAGCTATTTTGCATGTAGAATTTTCCGGGCATTTTCACGCCATCGCGGATTTTTCGACATGGCAAAATCACATTTCAAATTATTTCGAATTTGCTTACAAACCGAGTTTCAAGCATAAACAACAGAAATTTTCCGGGAATTTTCCGACCGCTGGGTCAATTTCCCAACACCGAAAAATCACATTTCAAACTATTTCGTATACTCTCCTTACAAACCGAGTTTGAAGCCAATCGGATGAAAAATAGTTTTTTTCATGCAGAATTTTCCGGCCATTTTCCTCGTGGGCGGAATTTTCCAAAATCGGGAAAATCCAAGTTCGAATTATTTCGCTAATAACATTTTTCCCATACAAACTTTTCCGAGCTTTCCGAGTTCAATCGGGTGGAAAATAACATTTTTCCAAAACCCAAACTTCCGTCTTGGTACGCACTTTCACCACTAACAGAAACTCCTGTAAAAATTTCAGCTTTCTATCTCTTTCCGTTTATATATTATATGCTTTCACACGATTCTGACAAGTTTGATCCAAGTCGGATAACTATAGCATATAGTGCCATAGGAACGATCGGTCGAAAAGTAGTTCTTGTGAGAAAAACTTTTTTGTTCTGAATGGTAGAGTCGTTATACTCTCCAGTTATGAATATTATGTGTTTCTACACAATGATGGAGATTTTGATCAAAATCGGATGAATATATAGTATAGCTGTCATATAACAAACAGGCAGGCATATATCATGCTCCAAGGGTATATAAACTTCGATCCAGCCGAAGTTAGCTTCCCTCTATTTTTTTGTTTTAATTAAAATTCCGTATCACAAAAAAAGTAATGAAAAGTTAACTCGAATTGCTTCCTAGGAGCCACACATAGGCCACATAAGAATTAGCTAATCCATCGAGAGGCTGTATTTGGAAATTCTTTCAGATCAATGATTTTTTATGTGTGTCATTTATGGGAGACCTTACGCTACCTTTTAGCTCTAGTTAAGGGGTTACATGGGTTTCGGCGGGTAAAAAAGGCCTATTTTCAATATTTTTTTCTATGTAAAAAATTATTTATTTAATTCAAACTTTTTCTGTCTTATTCTTATTCAAAAAAAAATATTAAAACTCCTCCATTGTGACGACATTTCTGTCAGCATAACTCCTGTTGTCAGCATAACTCCTGACAGGATCATTTAAAATGAAAAAAAAAAAAAAAAAAATAAATGTTTTAGTTGAGACCATAAACTCTTGCTTGAACGAAGGAAATAAAAAAAAGAAAAAATTGGATTTTTGGCAGACATCTTTCTTTTTTTTTCTGATAAATTTGTGTAAATCAACGCAGTATGAGAGTATGTAACTATTTAAACATATGTACCTATGTGTCTTTATTATGCAGCAACCAAAACGTAAAATTCATTTCTTAAAAATAGAATAAATAAGAAGCAAATGTAACTTTTTTTTTAAAAGCGGAAAATATAAATATATTTTTAATATAGGTCACAATTCCGCGTGCCCTCTGATTTTTTATCTGCAAAAGCTAATTTGAAAAAAAAGCTGTTTTGGCAACAATGTTTATTTTTTCTCCTCCAAAAACACTTTTCATTACAAAATGTTGTTATGAATTTTAAGGCGCTTTAATCGATGCAAATCTCTTAGATTATTAACTTACAGCTTAGTTATTAACAAAGACTCGCAAATGAGATAAGGAGACAACGAATTTTCAGCAAACTGCTCACGTCATGTGTGCCCTCACGCAGATAAAAGCAATTACATATACATTTGGCTTCTAGTTTTGTGTAATTTTAACTTCTTTATTTTGAAATACGGTCAACATATTGTTAAAGCTGTCGATGTGTTTTGTATGTGCCATAAGATTCAATTCAATTGAATGAGGCTATTCTCCATTTTTTTTTTTTTTTTTTTTTTTTTTGTAGGGCCCCCCGCCGCGCCCAGAGAAAAATTAACACACACACATACACGCACTCAGCGCGCTCTCACTCTTTCTCTCTCTTCCTCTGTCTCGCGCTCTCAGCGAATCAACTTATTACACAAAATTGCCTGAGCGCAGCAGCTGTTATGTCCCCATACTAACTTTCCATTGGCCTTTTCGGACACTTCGAAGAAAAATGATCAACATTGTTTTTCTTAGTGTGCGCCTACACAACTAAACGAAGGTCTAGTGTGGTTGTTTGCACTGGTATAGCTTCTTAGGATATACAATTTTTTGCCCTAAACATAACTTAAATTATGGCGTTTTCAAAAAGATGGAGACTTTTATAGTTTAAAATATATTAATTATTGAAGTTAAAATTTTTATCCTAAAACCAAAAAAACAAGGAGACAGTCGGTCAAGCCCGACTATAATATACCCGTACCTCTCTCTCACTCTCTTTCTTTGAGATTTTGCGGCGTTGTTGTGAAAGGGTGGGTGGCGGGTGGCGGGGGGGTGATATACTTATTTGCTCATAACTCGAGAACCGCTCATCCGATCTTTATAATTTCTTCGGAAAATCGATACATTTTGCTAATGACTAACTAACTCTAGAATGTACGAATCATCTATCTACAAAACTGTGGGAGATATGACGTTTTTTTTAAATTGCGGGGGCGGGAGGGGGCGTGGCAAAAATTTAAAATAAACTTGATCTGCCTGCAAGTAAAAAATTTTTCCCACCATACACAACCCCCATCCCCCCCCCACCATAAATTTTTTTTTTTAATCCAAACGGAGGGGGGAAAAAAAGACATGCCTAAATCGAATCGGCTGTTGATGCTGATCAAGAATATATATACTTTATAGGGTCGGAAATGATTCCTTCTCCCTGTTACATACTTTTGCACAAACTTAATATACTCTATGTATCTTCGGTACAGAGTATAAAAATACGCCCTTAAAGAAAGCTTTGCCAGTCTGTCAGTTTTAAAGCATTTTGATTGAAACTTTACGTTTTTAAAAACCCTTTTTTTTTCTTCCATTTTTTCGTTTTTGACGACGTAATCATCGACAGATGTTTCTAGTTTCACAATTTATTGGTCCCGTTCTCAGGCCTTTCCAAGAGCTGAATTATGTCGCACTGTGTTATATATCGCTTTTTACTAGTGTTGGTTGTTTCAATTCACTGAACATGTTAATTTGTACTTTTTATTAAAGTGAGTCACTCAAACTGCTCAGTTGTTCAGCTGCTTAGTTTTATAGTTGTTCACTTGGTCCTTGACTAACCTCGTTCTAGCTAATTGTAGTCCTGTATTGTTGGTCCGACTTTGTCAATTTGACTATTTACAAGCCACCTCACTGCAATGGTTTCAAAAAAGGCTGTAAATTTGAATCAAAGATTTTTAATTGAAAAAACATTTGACACTGTCACTCGTCATACGTTGGGAACAAACAGAAGTGCAATGCAAATAATAGCTGAACAGTCTGAATAAAGACTAACTGAACAAGTCATTGAGCAAGAGTGGCTAAACAAGTCACTGAGCAAGAGTGATCGAACAAGTTACTGGACAAGAGTGACTGAACAAATCACTGAGCTGTGGAGGCTGAATAAGAGTGGCAAATCAACTAGCACTGGGCAACAAACACACCAGAATGTGAAAAGCGAATCATGAGTGGAAACGCCAGCAGTTTCCCGACCACAAGTTTGTTGGCGAGAAGGTGAGCAGCGCTGGGCAGGGTGTCCACAAGCTTACAGATGCTCCCACCTGGATCATTTATCCAGTAGATCTCATTTTAAATTTTGTGCATGCCTTTCCACATTCCACATTTTGGTGGGCTTCAGCCCCACGTTCCCCGGAGAGTTTGACATTACATCACGTCGCGATTCAGCCGCTGCGTCTCCTCAGCTCAGTTCTATCCGCAACCTAGAGATGATTAAGCTAAAAGCCAAAGCGACGTCAGCCAATTGGCTAGTCATTGATGTTCCAAATAAATATATAAGAAAGAAAAACACTTTCTTTTATTAATGGTCCGAGGCGGGATTGAACCCACGCCTTCCGCACAGTAGGCCGACACACTAACCGTTGCACCACACCCGGCCACAAATATATGGCTCTTTGCAATATGGCTCCGCTGCTGTCACTCATAAACAACCAAACACTAGTTAGAAGTTGACATCATTATGTGTGAAAACTAGAAAAATAAAATTTGTTGCCTACTTTTAGGCGGGACGGTTGAATTCCAATTTGTAAAGCGTGTAGACAAAATGTAGAAACCATGTAGATAGGCATGTAATAGAAGTAAGTCGATCTTCTCTGTATCTTGCAGAAGGATAACTTGACTGTTGCTTCTCCGATCTTTTCGAATCCTACGAATTACGAAAAACTTCAAGAGATTTGACGATTTTACTAAATTGCGGTAGCGAGGGGGCGCGGAATAAATTTTAAATAAACTTGATCTGCCTGCAAGTATACGGAGTTATATCCCATACATGTCAAACCTCTATCTCTTACCATCTCTAAGACTCTCTAAGATGGTGATCAAGAATTTATATACGGTATATACCCCAGACAGGGTTTTTATACTACCATCATACCCTTTTAGAATTTTTTGGTCTCGACCGTATCAACTTTTAGTGTTGCACTGTGTTATTTATTAGTTGATGAGACAGATAGCTCTATGTAGAGGTCGAGAAATCGGCCCTTAATAGTTTAATTTTAATTATTTAATTCATTAGCTGACATTTACAACTTTTGAGAACTGCTAGTTTAAGATAATTAACATTATTTCGCTCACTTACTTCAAGATCGGCATATCTGAAAAAAAATCCATTTTGAGAAAAAACCAGCTTCAAGTTCTCAATGGATTTAACACAGAAAAACACGTTTAGTTTTGAGTTAATCTAGTAAAATATTATAAATTTAAAATGCTTATTAATAAAATTGGAAAATATGATGTTTTAACTGAAAACCGAAATAAGTTTAAGCAATATCAACTGCAGGACAACTGAGATATGACGCTTTTGTATCAACATGAAAATTAACCTGTAAAATGATATTGCGACATATTTTAATATCACCTGTGAAGTATAAGAGATATCTGTATGACAACTTGACACAAAATAGTACACAATACTTACTAAGGACCGTAAGATTAATGCAACGATTATTTTTGCATCATGAAGTCAAAAATCAAATTTTTTGAGTTCTGCCAGTCTTGAAGTAAGTGAGCGATATCTTCTAAGATCTGTTTATCCATACTAGCTCTTAGATTAGAAAAATCAATCTTGAGTGTTGGAAAGGCTCTGTTGGAACAGCAAAGTGCGATTTTCCGAACTTTTTTTATTTTGTTTCGGTCTATAATTTTGTAAGAACGATTCGCTCTTGGAAATTCTTACTGAAGCGCGCTCTTACTTTAAGTGAAAATCGCTCTTAGCTTACACAAATAAGAACGAAAAAAAATCCGAGAGCGTACTTTCTTAAAAAGAGTCCCAAAAATCTTGGTTTGAGAAAAAATATTTATTTTTTGGCAAAGTGAGGACTTCTCGCCAGTGTTTAAAAAACTGCAATAAGTTTCATTTCGTTTGCTTATGATTCTGCTTCTGCTTTTGCGAAATACAAAAGCAACAGCAGGAGGCAGCACACAAAACGATTTTTGGTAAAAATCGAACAGCAGCAGCAGTCGTCGCCTCATCATTTTTATACCCTTGCAAAGGGTATTATAATTTTGCCCAGAAGTTTGCAACGCATAGAAATATTCATTTCCGACCCTATAAAGTATATATTCTTGATCAGGGTGACGAGCTGAGTCGATTGAGCTTTGTCCGTCTGTCTGTCGTCCGTCTGTCTGTTTCTACGCAAACTAGTCTCTCAGTTTTAAAGCTATCGAGCTGAAACTTTGCACAGAGTCTTCTTTTTGCTGCACACTGCTAATATGTCGGAACCGACCGGATCGGATGACTATTTCTTATAGCTGCCATAGGAACTATCGGTCGAAAAGTGGGTCTTTGTGAGAAAAACTTTTTTGTTTTTAATGTTAACGTCTCCCACTTCAGCGATTATTCATATTATACGCTTTCACATTGATTTGGAAGTTTTTGTCAAAATCGGATGACTATATCTTATAGCTGCCATAGGAACTATCGGTCGAAAAACTTTTTTGTTTTTGATCTTAACGTGTCTCACTTCAGCGATTATTAATATTGTACGCTTTAAAACAGATTTGGAAGTTTTGGTCAAAATCGGATGACTATATCTTATAGCAGTCATAGGAACTATCGGTCGAAATGTGGGTTTTATTTAGAAAAATTTTTCGTTTTAATGCTGGCGTTCTTAAACTGTATTAAAACATTTGCAAGGGTATAAAAACTTCGGCAAAGACGAAGTTAGCTTGGCCTTCTCGTTTATATACATTTTGCTGGTGATTCTGTTCCGTTCTGAAAGTCGAAGCAGAAGCAAGTGTTCGCTTTCAGAATTCGACAAGTCGTATATTAGTTTAAATTAGGTTTAAGATATAACGCATAAAGTATTATTTGTAATAACAATGAAGTTCCTGTTTGATTAAAAAAATGCAATTATTTAAAATTACAACTTATTTTGTCTATTTTTAAAGAATAATCGGCCTACGTTTTAGGCCTAATCGGGATTAAATCGAGAATTTTTAGTTTTAAAACTTCAAAAGCCAGAAAATGCTTGATTTATGTAGTGTTGAGTCCGGGAAAATAAGAAAATTATTTTTTTTTCAGTGTAATAAAAATCCCTTGTTTGTAATTATGAATAGGCCAGCTTTAAAGAAATTTTATAAATTGGCTGCTGCAAATTACATATATATTTTCTCCCCGTTACTCGTAGAGTAAAAAGGGTATACTAAAGTCGTGCAAATGTATGTAACGGCAGAAGGAATCATTTCCGACCAAGTATATATATTCTTGATCGCGTCAACGCCGAGTCGATTTAGCCTTGTCCGTCTGTCCGTCCGTCCGTCCGTCCGCCGTCCTCCGTCCGTCTGTATACACCTAGATCTCAGAGATGGTAGAGATAGAGGTTTGCTGTATAGGACAAATGCTTCTTTTCTCCGCGTCAGTTTTTTCTTTGGCCCGCCCCCTCCCGCCCCGCAATTTGGAAAGTTATATCTCCTACGTTTTAAGATCAGACGGTTCGTACCTTCTAGAGATAGTTAGTAATTAAAAATAAATCGATTTGCCGAAAAAATGATAAAGATCGGATGAGCGGTTCTCAAGTTAGCAAAAAGAACGCCCTCCCCTACCACCCAAAAAATGTTGCTCTGGTCGGGAGCACTGTTAAACTGTTTTTCTGGTTTTATCGAGTCGGTTAGAGCCGACTTTAACTTCGCCGTGTTTTATACTTCGGTAAGGCGTGAAGATTAAAGAGAATCAAAAAATTATCAGAACGTGTTTGATTATAAATTTTTTCGGAAATTGTTAAATTAAAAGAAAAAGAGTTAAAATGAAATATAGGCAATGTCGTTGGAAAAACTACTTAATTTTGTGAACCGAACCTAATTTATTTTAAAAAGTGGTCCGATTCGGGTTGAGGTTCGAGGGGGCAAAAATATTAGGGGTTAGGTTCGTGGTCTGGTTCGGCGAACCCAAAACCCGAACCAAATCGGTTTGAAGCCTTGGTGTATACTTTGTGGGGTCGGAGACGCTTCCTTCTGGCTGTTACAAACATTTACAAAAAAAGCAGAGTATAAAAACATTTCTTTTACTGTTAAATAAATTCTTTTTGCATTTCTCTTTTTTTTAATATTGCAATACTTGTTTAAATTCTTCCGGTCAAAAAAATCGTACGACTTTCTGCTGTAAATCTCCTTCTACAATGGCAGCGTGTGAAAAATTGCATTTTTCCGCATATGTGAGCGCTCAAAAGAGACAAAAGTCAAATTACCAATACACATACCAAGCACAGCCCTTTGGCCTTAGCTTCGCCATCTCCTCCGTTTTGTCCCCCCGCTGCCTCTTAAGCATTTGATATGCTTTTAAAATGCATAAATTAATGCTGGCAAGGAAAAAAAAAGGAAAAAACAAAAAATAGAAATAGAAGTGGAGAGAATATCCAAATCCAGGCAAAACAATTGTATTTTCTCAGTGGGCGCCTTTTGTTGATCCTTCTGTATCCTTGTGTGTGTGTCTGTCTGTTTGTTTGTTTGCCTTAACCCAGGAAAATTTCGACTGGCTTTTTGGCTTCGAGTGGCGAAATTTTTTTTGGGACTATTTACTCTTCTCCGTTGGCGGCTGAGCAGAAAAAGATGAGAAGATGAGGGCTAGGAGGAGTGTGCAGCTTATTTGCCATTTAACTAAGCTGGTTAGCTAGCTAGCTAAGCAGAGATGGAATCGGAGTGGAGAACGTTTTAGCTTGCATATTGAAGAGTGGACTTGGTTCAGGCATTTTTTTTTTAATTTTATAAAGTGAATTGGGGCTATCCAGACTCAGGCCAACAACCAACAGTTGAGTTAGTCTGGTGCCTTGACGTTTGTATTGTAATACTCTGCATTTTTGTACTCTGTAGCAAAGGTAGAAAGAATATCAACCCCGCTGCCAATTGCACGTTACTTTGGCGATTTGTGGAGGTAGAACAACGAATTTCAAACTCATATTCCTTTGCATTATGTAAAAACAAGTAAGAAAGTAGGCCGAGCCCGACTGAAATACACTCTATGACTGTGAAAGTGTATGTGTGTTTGTATAAACAAGCAGATCGCAGAGATGGTAAGCGAAAGAAGTTCCTTAAGGGCGGTATCCACGGCTCGCGAAAAGGCCGCGAAGTGAAAAACTCCATATAAAAAAAACTGCTGCGTAATTTGTTCGTGTTTCGTTTCATAATCGGTTTCCACTTTTCGGGACAAATAGCTTACGTTTGCCACTACGTTATGTTAAACAAATAACGTAGCTTTAAGTGCTGTTAACGCCTTTTTTTGTGGCGACGAAACGAAAATAGGTTTTGATTCTAGTTTGTGCGGGCAAGACAACAACAACAACAAATTAAAATGAGCGTAGTAGTTATAGTTGTAAAACTAGCTCCCGCTATTGATTGGTGCTTTTATGGCCACATGTTTGCCATCAATTGCTCCAATGCAGTTAGGAAAATTCCAAACCTCCTCGAACTCCTTGGCGTCTTGCAGCATGCCACCCTTACTCCATGGAGCTATCTCATCCTTCAGCTCCGCGCAACTGGCATCACATACTTTGTCAATAAGGACGCCCATCCTAGACTTGCTGATCCGATATGACGAGGACACATGACGTTGTATATCTCCGGACGCCAAATACCTAGTTTCACAAGGTAGAAATAAGTCAACGAACTTAAATTATCTCAACAGCGCCAATCCTTACTCCAAAACTACTGCCAATTTCAATTGAGGTGGTATGCAATCCGGGCGAGACATGCTCTTGGACATCAAGTGTGCTTCTAATATTGTATGTAGCTCATATGGAAGTTCTCGTGAAAGACATCAGGATTTTGAATCATGTTCTGAAACTAAAACAAATTCTTCGTAAATTATCCATTCAAACTTCTAGGTATTACTACTCACATCTTTGAAATATCGCCCCTTTTCACTTCTCTCGCGCAGATAAGGGTTAACCAAGTATCTGTGCTTCCTCTTTTCCCTCTGTTGCTCCTCATCCTGCCACTCCACAAAGGTGGCAACCAGATTTGCCACATTAAGTTGCAGCAATAAAATTTCGCTTCAACAGCGATATTAATTAATAAGAAATCAACATAGAAAATATGCATAATTATGTACCTTCTTACAGGCGTATATGTTCTTCTGTACACACCATGTAACCATCGTTGATATATCTTTAATTAAATTATTTTGATTTGTTTACGAACTGTTTTTTTTACAGCGCCAAAGCAGCGCAAGGTTACTATGAATCGTTTATCGATAGAAAAATTGTGTTATCGTGTTAATAGCAGTGGCTTAGCAGACTCTGTAAAGTATCTGCGGAATATCAACTTTTTCACGAGAGATTTTTCGCGAGCCGTGGATACCGCCCTTTACACTTGAACATTTGTTCCAAAAAAAAATTAATCAAATATCAATATTTCTTAATTAAAAAAATAATAACTTTGCTTGGACAATTTTAAATAAAGTGTAAGTACTAATAAGAGGTATTTTTTGATCATATTTATTTTTTTTAAATCTTGAAACTTTTAGATGATTTTGCATTTTGTTTTTATCGATATATGCATTTAATGTAAGCTTTGCTTTTACCGGGGACCTACCGTTCCGCAACTAAAGATGGTTTGCCTCAAAAATAAACTAGATTCATTGATCTACATCATACAACATTTGATTTTTATTAAACATAAAACAATTATTTTTGGGTGGAGTTGGGGAAATTCGTATCTGCCGTTCTTATTATCTAATGGGTTCTTACATACTATAAAATGTGACTTAGCTATGTGGAAAAATCTATGACATCATTAAATTAAAACAAAATAATAAAATTTGTGACAAAAATAATATACAATATGTGCTTTCAATATATAACTCTACGATTCATAGGTATATTTACAAATATCACAACAAAATCGGGGCAAAAACATTAATGTAAAACAGCATGGATCTCTCTTATGAAGTCGCTTACAACAGCGTGTGTGTCTAAATGTCTGACGCATAAAAATAACTGAAAGTGTTTAATTTTTATGCGCAATCTATTCATCTCTCTCACAAACACATGCTAGCCAAAACTCAAGGAGGTCGGGACATTTAAAATTTCTAGCAAGATAAGTGGATCTAAGTAATATTTGTTTTCTTTAAAGCTTCTCGGAATACGCGGGCGGTAACTCCTTAACGCCATTACCCTCCACTTTCCAGTCTGGCTCAAAAGCAGGGTTCTCGTGCTGTTGTCGCATGGCATTGGCTGCCACCTCGGCATGATTGCGAATCCGAGAGATTTGTGTGGACTTGCGAATGCCATATGAAAAGTAAATGATATAACCAATGACAATCCATATCAAAAATCGAATCCAAGTAAACAAATCGAGTTGGAACATTAAGTACAGATTAACAAAAACACTCAGGCAGGGCACAAACGGGACTAGGGGAACCTTAAAAGTAAGTTCGATGGTGGATGCCGGTTGCATTCCTATGACGACGCAGATAATTATCAATGCAACACCTACAATACTTAAGGATATGATTCCCTCCGTACTGGCTATGTCAAAGGATTTAGCGAATGAGCACCAGATTATACAGAAGATGGCAAATACTACAATGCCGACTTTGGTAATGGAAGAGGTCATTGTATTGGGCTCCCGATAAGAATGTCCATTGTAGAATTGACGGAAGACATTGGGTGCTTTGACAGTCAGTATACGAGTCATTTGCTCATCCTGATAGCGGAGTACCAACACACAAATGGCTACGATAGTATAGGCCAGCAGCGTACCAATTGACATCATATCCACCAACTGATCCAGATTGAAAAGCATTGCCATAATAGCTGTAAAGAAAACAAGAAGGGATGAGTTTAATTTGTCATTCAAATGATATTATATCAGGGACCGAAATTAATAGTTATTTTATAATCAAAATTTCGAAAAATCACTTAATTTACAATTTCTATTTAATAGTTAGAAATTAATTAATTTAAAAAAAAATTTATTTTAAAATTACAAATTAAAAAATTTGTAATTAATTGAATAAAAAAAATTTGTGTTGAAAAATTACCAATTAATTGATTTGAAAAAATTTTTATTTTAAAAATTAAAATAACAATTACTTTAATATATTCTTGGTGCGGAACTTCGTACTAGCCCTTTACCCGTTTTAATATAAACATATGGACCCACAGGTCAAAAATGCATTCATACATTTGTGCTACGATGTTCCAGACGGTATCTTAAAGAATTGTTATATTAAATTTTAAAAATAAAAATTTTTCATATCGATTAATTTTTATTATAAAATAACAACCTATTATCAAATAATTAGTATTCGGTCCCTGTAATTATTATCGAATTTTTTTATACAATACTAATACATTAGTTTCGGTCTGTATTGATACAAATTTTAGTAAAATTAAGTATGACTCAGAAAATAAGATGAGATTGGGAAGATAAATATGGGGAGCTAATTATCTATAGCTAGTTAGTTTATAATTTAAAATATTTTCTAGAAAGTTTCTTTTTCAGCTTTATGATACTAAATGTCCAATCACTGCCTAAACGGTAAGAGCTATAAAGCAGATAGTTAGCCAGTAGTTAGATCTTTGGAAAGTGTGATGAATTTTCACAGAAAATTTACCCTGAAAATAACCGAACAAGTTTTAATGAAAGGTTTTTTTGACTGATTAAATTTACATTTTACAATAACATTTTCAATAAAGATCTTTCCGATTTGGGGACTCAAGTTCAAACGTTATTTTTTAGCCAATCCAGGTGAAATTTAGTATGTTATAGGCTTTTTATAAAGATCTAATGCTACTCGCATATGCCGATGATATTGACATTATCGGCAAAAACGAACGGGCGGGAAGCAGGGCGTTTTCAGAGATTGAGAGGCAGTCTGAAATAATGGGTTTAGCTGTAAATGAGGACAATACGAAATACCTAGTATCCGCGGACAAAAAGTCCTTGCGTCTTGGACAATCTGTTACAATGGGAGAATACAACTTTAAAGTTGAAGAGGATTTTCAGTCTGGAAACCCGACGAAGAATCACTCTTGCAAACGGATGCTACTACGGGCTAAGTAGGGAGCTCAAGAGCAGAGAACTCAAGCGATGAACAAAATTAGCCCTATACAAGTCGCTTATCACCCCAGTCGTGCAATACGGCGCAGAAGCATTGACAATGAGAGCAGCGGATGAAGCGGCCATTGGCGTGTTTGAACGAAAGATTCTTCGGAGGATTTATGGACCTTTAAAAGTTGGCGATGATTTCCGCATTCGAAAAAATGACGAACTGTATGAGCTCTGTGGGGACACCTGTCTGGTCAAGCGCATAATTAAACAGCGGCTGCGCTGGTTAGGACATGTCACCAGGATGGACAAAGAAGCTCCAGTAAAAAGAGCGTATAAATCAAATGCGGCTGTCTATGGAGGAAGAGGTAAACAGGGGAGACCTCCACTAAGATGGGACGACCAGGTGCGGGCAGATATTGCCAAGCTGGGTGTGAACAACTGGTGCCAGTTTGAACGGAACAGAAGCGACTGGAGAGCATTAATAGCAGAGGCCCAGACCGTCAAACGGTTGTGATGGCCAATAAAAAAAAAGAAGATAGGCTTTTTATGCAAGGAGTGCGTAAAGGACAACAAGCCGCTTTTTCCCCACACAAATAGTATAGGAGCCTTTTGGTGACAATAAGATGAGTTTCATTTGGATGCAGTTGCATGTATTCGTTATACTCGATAAGTGTTGGCCCATTTTTGCCTATCGATCGACTACCGTGCTCAACTATCACCATTAGCACAACAAAAAACAGCTGTAAAACTTTTGTCGGGGAAAAAAACGCTAATCATTTTTTTCATTTTTAATATTGGCTCAAAATAAAGGTAAACAGTGTTTTGTGTACTTCTAAAACTTATTCTGAACTCATTGTATGATCGGAGAAGAGATTTGTATGGTCACCTGATGCCACATAAACACTCCTGGAGTTGTGGCATGAAAACATGGATGGATTTCGGGGAACATGAAAAAAAATCCCACATGTATAAAGAAATGGAGGAGGAAATGAACGATTTTGGACCTTCGCACCAGGGAATTTAATTTAAATTGCCAAAACTTGTTTTATATAACTTATTTATATGCTGATGATTGAATTGGGAAATTCATAAAAAAGCGTTATACAGTCTACCAACCTCCTTTGTGGTGTTGTGAGTGTCTTGTTTTAGAAACTTTTTAGCAGGCTCTAGGTCATAAGTTATGATTTTGTCCATATAAGCTTAATGACCTAGAGCCTGCTAAAAAGATCTACGAATTATAATCAAAAAGATCAATAAAACAATCACATTGTTAGAATCTGTGTTCTTCAAGTATCCAAATCTGTGTATTTCGATCCAGTTGACAGTACAGGTACAGTACAGTTCCACCTTAGGAACCGATTAATGCATGACAGAGCCGTCTTGTTCGCAGGGAAAGCGATTACGCTTTAACAAGTCCGACAAGTTGGTCGAAATATAAAAAAAAATTGACAGTGATGGATTGAATGGCCGAAAGTTAATTGTCACAAAAATGTGGACGGTATGAACTTCTTATAGTGTCCAAATGCTTCGAAGGCGTCGTGGCTAACATAACAGAGAATCAAAGGTTTCTGCAGATATCTCTGCCAAAATCATGATTTGTATCATCATAGCGTCATGTTGCTGTTTTGTACTAAATAAGTTGCTACAATTTCATTTTGATTTTATGAAATTTCTAACCTTCCGCCAAACCAAAACGGAACTCAACTACTTCCTGGCTCTTAACTCAATAACTCGGTTTTGTGCCAACAAAACACAATTTGCGGGAAAGTTTACTTTTCTGCTTTCATTTAAACAAAAATGCAGCTGAAGGCCATCGAATGCTTCAAGAAGCTTACGGGGAACGTGCTTCGTGGATTTCGGTATAGACGTTTTAGAAGTGGTGATTTTAATACCGATTGCAATAAGCGCAAAGGATGAGGATATAAGGGTTGTGACAAACGCAAGAAGAACTCCTTAAGGTAGGATAAGGTTGGAATTGAAGCCGAGACTTCGAACGCCGTTATTTCACTTGTGAACAGCTGCTCCAACGGCTAAAAAAAAGGGGATTTCGTATCGTATTACGTATTACATACGCCAAAATCGACGCCAAAGTCGAATATTCACCGTAGCGAGGTCATGCTCTGTTATCGGTGGGATCACTTGGGCGTGATGCGCTGCTACAACCGGGTGAAACCATCACAGGGCATCTCTACCGAACTCAATTGGTGTGTTTGAGCCAAAATTTGAAGCAAAAAATACGAGAAAAGGCACGACAACTTGACAACTTTCGGCCACATGTTCCGCACCCGGTCAGTTCATTACTTAAGCTAAGTTTACACATTATTTGCATGTGCCATTTGGCCAAATTTTGCTAAAAATATCCATGATAAAAGATTTTACAGGATTTACAACTTAAACTATGGTTCCATACGCAAATAATCTGATTAACTATCACCGAAAAGTTCTACAATTTGGCCTTTATAGTCAAATTTTTATTAAAATTTGTCCAAATTATTTGCCTGTGTTTAGTTAGTTTTAGAATTTTTGCTTAATCTCCCATCATTCTAACAAGTCTTTCCGAAAAAACCTTCTCCGCTTCTGTAAAATGATTGCTTTATTTTTTAAAAGCTCAAGAAACAAAACACTTAACAGCGGAGTGCAGAGGTGCTGCCAACCTACTACTAGCGCCTTTACAGCCCTGCCGGTGAGACCGTGGCGCAAGTGACCAAAATAATCAACCTACATGAGACAATACCACCTACTGGCCTAATCTAGGTGGATTTTGATTTGATCAAAAAGACGAACATGAAACAACGGCCCCAAAACTTTTTTGTACACCAAATAAATAAAGATGAAGTTGGATTTTCCAATTTGAGAAAACTTAAAAAATTATATCTTTTTATGAAACTTCAAAACGATTTTGTCGGCGTAACGAAGCGAGCCTGGGCTGAACTTAACTATTAGTAAAATTTCAGCTCAATCGCTTCAAAACAGAGTTTTATTATCACATTTATTCTCTGACGGA
Source organism: Lordiphosa stackelbergi (assembly GCA_018904235.1). Taxonomy (NCBI): domain Eukaryota; kingdom Metazoa; phylum Arthropoda; class Insecta; order Diptera; family Drosophilidae; genus Lordiphosa; species Lordiphosa stackelbergi. Next base: position 202,766 of record JAEIFU010000094.1, on the reverse strand, counting down.
CTCACCTGCAAAAATGCCCGAAACAATCGTGGCCAATATTGGTGTCTGCGTATAAGGATGCACTTTGGACAATGGCTTAAAGAGTATTCCATCATTACCCATGGCATAAAGAATGCGAGGCAGTGGGAACATGGCACCCAACAAGCTAGTACACAGAGCAAACACCGCTCCGATGGTGACAATCCACTTAATAGTATACCATTCCACCGCATCAAAGGCATGCGGAAAGGGTGCATCCTTATCCTGCAAATAGTAGGGCAACATCATGGTCAGCACCGTGGAGACACCAAAGTAGGCCAAAAATATAATGATCAGCGAAATAACAATGGCAAGCGGAATGTTGCGCTTTGGGTTGATGGCCTCCTCGCCTGTGGTGGCAATGCAATCGAAGCCCACAAATCCGAAGAAACATTTGGCAGCGCCAGCCATGACACCAGCAATACCGAATGGCATAAAGCCACCAGTACCAGCACCATCAGGAACTTCACTTTCGGGGATGCGCCAGTTGTCCACGTTGGCTAAAAATGATTGTTAACTAATCATTGATTCAACACCTTTCCTAGATTTATTTTACTTACCATTCAAAGCGCCGGCCACGAGCACTATGCCAATGGTAACCAGATTCACCGTGGTGAAGATATTATTCAAAAAACTGGATTCCTTAGCGCCAAAGGCCAGTAATCCCGCCAGCAGCAGTATCATGCCAAAGGACAAAAAATCCGGATAGTCACCCAGAAAGCTCACATTTATCGGCATCGTCTCATTCAAGGCCTTCGACATGTTATTATCGATAAGCGAATCAAAATATCCGCTTAGACCACGAGCTACCGATGCCGTTCCGATTACATACTCCAATATCAAATTCCAGCCAATTGTAAAGGCTACAAATTCTCCAATGGTCACATAACTGTACACATAGGCACTTCCGGCCTTGGGTACACGAGCCGCGAACTCAGCATAGCAAATGCCCGCAAATGCTGATGCTACGGCGGCGATTAGAAAGGAAAGGGTCACCGCTGGTCCAGCAATATTATAGGCCACCTGACCGGCGAGGACGTAGACACCCAGTCCCAGGGTACTGCCCACACCCAGAGCGGTTAGATCAAAAAGATTAAGAACTCGAGCCAATTGGGATTCACCCTCGTTGACATCGTCCGTCTTGCGACGCGTAAGAGCATTCCAAAATTTCGTCATTACTGCAAATATAGATAAAATGTTTTCGAATTAGTATAGATCAGCCGCAAAGTCTGATAATTAACTTAAAACGCGACTTCATCAGCTGGAAATTGCTTGACTCATGTCGACTCACTAATGAAGGCCGCGCAAACGGCTGAAACAACAGTTGAGTGCCAACCAGATAGGCAAATACGTCTTTCAAATTCAAATTGGTCTCTTTGATTGTTGACTTGACTGCGTTTCAAAAGCTGGTGTTCTTCAGTAATGATATTTTTGTGTATTCTTGCAGCTTTCGTGCTACAATGTTTTGCAAACACTTGTTTGGAGTGATTGGAACACTATTTTACTTGCTAGAAACCAGTATGCCTATGAGCTATTGAACTACACAATTTTACAGTCTTATTCAGACTAAGTTTTTTCTATGTGTAAAAGTGATCGGTGTGATTTTAATACACTCAAAAAAAGAGGAACGACTCTTTAGTTGTAAAGGCGTTTTTGAATTTATCGTGTCTCTCTCTAGTAATTTGTAAGAATGATTCATTCTTATGTATTTTGAAACAAAAAAATAGAGTAAAATATAATATTCAAAAAAAATAAAATATTAAAATCACATCATTTTTTAAACAAAAAGCACGCTCTTACATTAAGTCCAAATCGTTCTAAGCAAACAAACAGAACAAAAACAGTCCAAGTATTATTCGTTCTTAAACCAAGCACACACAAGGCTCATTTAGCCTAAAACAGTTTATATTGAGATCTAAGTATTGATTCTAAAAATAATCGCTCTTGAATCTAGAATTTCTTACTTATGTCAAGAACTTTTATGATCATTAAACTTTTGACACTAAAATTCTTAATTCAACTACGAAATTTCTTGATTTATCAGTCAGTGTACGATTTTAGTAGTACAAAACAATTAAAAATGTTGAAGGTAAAAATTAAGACTTATCTAGCGGGTGCCCCGACCAACCCAATGTGCCACAGAAATCTCTTTTGGTGACCAAACTCCAACCGAATTCCAAATTTTTGTGCCAAAGGAAAGTTCAAATTTTTGGTTGGTTTAACCTCTCGATTGTTTTGTACAAGTGAATTTGCATAGTTTATCACCCAATCAATTTTTGCAAGCAAAATTAATTTTATAGAATTATCCTCTATGTGTCATCCATCGGATTAAGGGCTGCCCATAACTAGAGAATGGGGAAACATTTTTGCGAGAGATGCAGCCCTGTTTTTAGAAATGGAACTTTAATTGAAACAATTTGTCTATCTATATTATCTAATAATAAAATTAAATCTCTCGAAGTTCTGTGGCACTGACGAATTTTTCGTGGGATTTACAAATTAACCGTCGGCAAAATCTCTAGAGATTTCTGAAGTCGATTATGGCCTACTTTAACATACATTCACGGTTGTCTGTATTTGGAAACACTGCACTTTCTATTCCTTTTGCTATTTTTTAGTCCATATAGTATCTCCTTATGAGTGGCCTATAACAAAAGACTTCAAAAGATAAATCAAATGCAGAATAAATCCAGATAAAGTCTCTTAAGAAAGGTCTTTCTCATTTCAGCATTGAAAATAGTACACATACAGGCATGTTCTCAATTCCACTTTTACGACAACTTTTCAAAAGTGGAATCGATTCGTGTTCTTGCAATACCAAAGCAAAAAAGTGTTTCGTTTTTAAAAGTATTGCTGGTTGGACGGAGGAATGAAAACTAATAATGTGAATTTTCCTTAATTTTTATACTCTGTACCGAAGGTACATAGAGTATATTAAGTTTTTTTCAAAAGTATGTAACAGAGAAAAGGAATCATTTCCGACCCTATAAAGTATATATCTTCTTGATCAGCATCAACAGCCGAGTCGATATAGCCATGTCCGTCTGTCCGTATGAACAAACAGATCTCAGAGATGGTAAGAGATAGAGGTTTGACATGTATGGGACAAATGCTTCTTATACTGGCAGGCAAATCAAGAGTATTTTCAATTTTTGCCACGCCTCCTCCCGCCCCTCCCACAGTTTTGTAGATAGATGATGCTAGAGATAGTTAGTCATTAGCAATATGTATAGATTTGCCGAAGAAATGATAAAGATCGGATGAGCGGTTCTCAAGTTATGAGAAGAAGGTGTAAAAAATCCACCCTTCCCCCGCACCCGCAACCAATACCACATTTATCAAAGAGAGAGAGAGAAAAAAAAAACAGAGCGGCAGTGCTGCATTCAGCTTCTACACCGGGTACAGAGTTTGTTGTAGTCGGGCTTGACCGACTTTCTCACTTGTTTAAAAAATTTGATGTGCATTTATGTCTTTTATTGATTTTCAAATCTTTTTTTTTTGGTCTAATGTGTTCAGAACAATCTCGTTTGGGCCAGTGCTTTGTAAAAAGTAAAACGACATCCATTTTATACAGATTTGAGTTCACGAAAACAAAACTTCACAAAAAAAGTAGTGAAATTGTGAAGACGCCTGATAGTAAGTTTACCTATTTGGGTATTGTAAAGCGCCGATATCTCTTCTTCCAGATAGTTGCTATGAGTCAGATAAGCTCATAATATACTCTGCTATTTGTAAGCTGACATGTGCTTTGAGTAAAACCTCATGAAATAAATCAATCTGAATTCAAGTGCGGTTGATCTTAATATTAGAAAGGTTTTTTCTTTCTTTTTATCTATAGTTTCTTTGTGTTGAAGCTGGTTGTGGTACAGCGGGTAGTGTGTGCTAGACAAGAGGTCGTATATTCGATTTAATAAATAAATAATGTGTTTATAATATCGATAATTTTCTTTCGTCTACCAAGACGGAATTTTAGTAGAGAATATCAATTTCCACCGGCTCTAAGATTGGTGTTAGTTAATTGTGGAAATGCTCTCACTAAAAATTGTTGTGCTGTTCGCCCCAGGATTTTTTTTAAGTTGGAAGGAGTAAGTGAAGTGCTCGAAGATTTACCTATTATATTTAATGAGAGAGGTTTTCACTTTCACTTTTGCTCTATTAGGGCACTCGCACACAGGCGGTTGATAGATGAACTGACGGCTGACCATGATATTTTAGTACGTCAGCAAGCCGAAATATACAAACATACTTGATTGATTCCTCAAAGCTGAGCTTACAAATGAATTTTAGAGATCACACCAGTACTTCATGCCCACTCTACCAAGCACGGAGCGTAGTTATTTGTCAAGATTAGCCTTAAGTTGTGCCGTCAGTTCATCTTTCTGGTGCATGTATGCGCGCGCTACTAACTTTGCTGGTCTTGCTGATCAAGAATATATAATATATACACTCTATCAGGGATGCAAACCTATTTTGAACCGGACCAAACCGAACCGCTTTTTCGCATTCGTGAACCGAACCGGTGAGTTTTAAAAAGTGCTGAACCGAACGAAAAACCGGAAAATGAAATGGTTTGGTTCGGTTCACTTCAGCTAGACATTGAGTTACCGGCTAATAGTGATAAAAATCTCAGCAATTTGCTTAAAATATAGGTCCAGCAAAAGTTGTTACAAAATAGCTAAGAACCAAAATTTTAATAAGCCAAGTCTGGATTATGCTCCCCGTTGGAGGTCAACTTACTTAATGATCAAACGTTTACTGGAGCTTAAAGAGCGATTAAGCCCCAAAAACCATTCAATGGTTCAAATCAGTATGAACCGCTAAACCGAACCAGTCCTTATTATCGAGCGATTCGCATACTTGCACTCAATATTAAAATTGAGCATCCTCACACTTCACACATATGAATTTGTATACCCCAAAAAAATTCTAAAAGATATTGACAAAATGTGGATATAATTTAAACAGATGATCAGTTTTTTCCATTATTCATTAGTTTAAAAGCTATTAAGTTGAAAGTATCTATTAAAAATTTCCATTGGCATTGTTATGTTAAAGTGTAAAATGATTTTATAGTAGTCGTTATTACTGACTCTTAAGCGTATTAGTTAATCAGCTATAGGGCTGACATAGAATCGATCGAACGACTGAATTTACTTTATCTAAAGCACAGTAGCTTAATTGCTGAGTTTTGCTTAAATGCAGATGTGATCGATGTGATTGGACTAACGACAGGAGTATATTAATGTGTACTAAAAAGTTCTCGCATCGCTCTAAAATTGAAAGCTTACTAGTTTTAAATTAGCTAATAGATTGATCACATTTAACACCAATAAAGTAATAAATTTTAGACACCGAACCAAAACAAACATTCAAATCCTTGACATAGAAAATGCTTATTAAGCATTTTAATTCAAGATGTTGGATGTTAGAAGTGCTTAGTTTAATAACTTAATTGGCCCATGAGATAATAGTTCGAATTAATCCGTACACACTAACTCCCAAAGGTAATTAAGAAACGAAAGGTTTTTTTTGTTGTATATTTTACTTGTCACATTTGTATGTTTTAAAATATTTGATAGGAAAAAACGAGTTCTACAAAAAAAAAACTTATTTCATTCGGCTGTTGAACTGGCTATCTTTCCAGTGCTTTAACCTCTGAACGGGTTTTGATGAGCAAATAACTTACAATTTCGTTAAAAACAAATCAGGTAGGTGCTCAAAATTTTTTCAGTGGATCAAAACAAAACAAATGGGAAATTCCCAAGGTATTTACAATACCTTAGAACAACAAATATCAACTGCTAATCATTTCAATTATTATTAGGCCGACTAGCACCGACAACTACTGCCTACAATTACTTTGTTGTATTTTGATAAGGTCGATAAGATCGCAGAGTATGGGAACCACAATACTAAACACAAGCACGCTTCGTATGCCTTTTAATCTTATCAACACAAAAATAGAGTTTGCTGGATCAACACATAAATCTTACACAAGTACTCAAAGGCAAAGATGACCTACCAATTCCACTCACCAGGGCGCCCACTCACACAAAAACCAGTTGCCTTATCAATCTCAGACGAAGGTTAGCCATTGCTGCAGTTCAGCTTAGATCTCCATTTTGGGCATTGACGTTATGTTATTAATATCTGTCTAGTTAGGTGAGGTCAACTATAAATTTTTATAGCTCAATTAATTTCAAATTTGACATAAGAATACAAATTAAGCAAGATCAAGGCAATATCAAATCAAAACTGGCCAAATCCAGTAGTATGCATATGTACGTGCAGATATGGCACTATCTTGAATAATAGAGATTTCGTTGGAAATATTAGTAGTAACTTTGTCAATGCCTGAAGATAAGAGCTAATCGAAACTCAAGTTAACAAACACGTTGTCTTGCCCATACTTCAGTTATAATCTTTAGCGTGATAATGAAATTGTATTATAATGCTGCAAAGTTGGGCTCGCTAAAAATATTGAAAGATCATTTGATAAGTCAGTCGACTACAAGGTATTTGATTGTCCTAAGTGAGTGCTTTCAACTCACACACTTGTCTCGCTCACAAGTACAAAACACAAACAACAATACCCAAAACCGAATTCTAACTGATCCTTCTTATGGCACTTATTCTGGGTGTGTGGGTGCACACTGCGTGGGGAATCGTCACAGAGTGTCACATTGCGCTATAACCGTGAATGTGACACTCTGTGACGCAGTGCATAGTTAGAATAAGAGTTTTAATTCAAAAACTTCTCTACATATAAACGGGGTATGTGTTAATTTAAATGTACATTATTTACAGATTACCCCGAATATCTCATTAAATGCCGAAAAACTATGAGATAATGTTTAGACTGCAACGACCGTCTTAAATAATTATTTCAAAAAAGGCCAAGTTGACTTCGACTGTGCCAATGTTAGTTTGCCCTTAATAACTGTAAACAACGGCAGATCTACGATACCGACCAAACCGGTTTGAAAGTGTATACCGACAACATTAAATACGAGTTCATAGAGTTTTTCGAAAATGGTGAATAATATTAAATATTCGCCTCTTTCAATCAAAAAATGTTCTCACTTTTCGTATTTTGAAAATCTAAAATACTAAAATTTACACGGCAACCGACTCGTCCGATTATTTAAACATTTTGATTGACTTTTTTTTACAACTTCAAAATAATTTTGGTGTTTCTTTGGCTCGAAAGGGCTTGACCATGGCCCAACAAAAAAAATTAATTGAAATTAAACATAAATTTCTTATTATTGCAACAGCTCTATAAATATGATTTTATATTATGAACGTTTCGAACGCAAGTCTAAAAGTCACTAGTCCCAAGTTTTAATATCTTGACCTTGGTCTGTTCTGCGACTGGCTTAAACTCCCGGATAAGCCTAGTGAAAGTTCATTATGAAATTTATTTTCATTAAATTATTGGTAACATCTCAAAACTTTAGTTCAATAGTTAAAAGAGTTCTAGCACATTCTGGATAATTCCTGACGCAGCGGTGCGATATTATTGGCCAATGATGCCGACTACTTCTACATTTACATACAACTAAGAAAAAGCGGCTTGCGCTCGACCGCAATTCAATTAATGTGTTGTTCTCGAATTTAAATTAATTAATTTTTAATTTTTAAAAGGAATTCGTTCACGATTCTCCTACAATTGTATAATATTTTCTTGCCGGTTTCAGTTGGATTTAAAATTTTTCGGTTCGAAATTTGATTTCTTACTGCCCTAGCCTTAGCCTTAAGTATGTTGGGCATGCCCTAGTTGCGTGCTGTTTTAATTCTTATTTTTGTAGAATTTATTTTGATAAAACCGCACAAAAAAATTTCACCAGTTTGTTGAATTGTAAATTGCACAATTTTATGAAGCTAGGCACCATATAGTTTTATAATTATTCTCTTTGTTTTTGGTTTTATTGTTATTCTCTTTACTTTTTGATTTATTATTATTCTCTTTACTTTGCGGCTTAAGATGTGACTTTCAGACCGAGCGATGTGAATATCTAAGTAGTATTTCCAGAACAAAGGCACTTTTTATTATTTCATGGGATACTTAAAAAGGATCACTGTTGAATACACATACTTTTAATACTTTCAGCTAAAAGTAGTTTAAAATAAATGCAAGTTTAATTTGAGTTTAGTTCAAGCGTTTCTAAATGTACATCAACCGCGCGCAACGCGCTCTAAAGTCGTTCTGATCGTGTGGCGTTGGCAGTGGAACTCTTAAAGCTTTTTGATTTTTTCATGCCAAAGCTAACAACAACAAAATAAATTGTTAACAACTTTTTCTTAACGAAAGCCACATCGATGTAAGTTTCGATTTCCGGCTCAAACCGATTTCGATGTGGAGGGATTCAATGCAGATTGCGATTTGTAAAAAATAGCTAAACTATCACCCACAGGTAAAGCAGTACAGGCGTTGACGTCACACTTACTACGATAAGGCTGTGTTTTCGGGTATTATTTTATGACTTTCCCGACGCTCGTGCCATTGATTAGTAACGGCGTGTAAGGCCCCACATATCAAACACATTTTTATGGCCCACTTGTAACCGGGCATGTATTTTTTCTTGGGAAGTCTTTTGATAAGCGCGCTGAAGGCATTCAGACACGTTCGTCGCTTAGTAAAACATTTGTAAGTGCGTGCCAGCGGCTGAGGTTTACTTATCCGTCCCACCATCCCGCTCCCAACAATCGATCAAGGCAAATCGTAAAAGAGTCAACAAAAATACTTGTAAGTTTAATGTTGGCAATGATCCCGGCCACTGCGCTTTGTGTTAGCCTTGACACGAATCTCGAATACTGTAAATATAAAAACTTCAAGATTATAGATTGTCTATCTAATTTGTTTTAAACATACAAAATGCATTTTTAATCAATTAAGTATAGTACAGTATAAGATGAATTTGGTTATTCATTATTTCATTCATTAATTTATTATACCCTTGCAAAGGGTATTATAATTTTGCAGAGAAGTTTGCAGCGCACAGAAATATTGATTTCCGACCCCATTGACTATATATATTCTTGATCAGGGCGACGAGCTGAGTTGATTGAGCTTTGTCCGTCCGTCTGTCTGTCCGTATGTATGTGGCGGTCTAACCGTCTGTCTGTTTTTCTACGCAAACTAGTCTCTCAGTTTTACAGCTATCGAGCTGCACGCTGCTTATATGTATTTTGAAACCGATTGGATCGGACTACTATATCTTATAGGTGCCATAGGAACTATCAGCCGAAAAATAGGTGAGAAAAATTTTGTTGTTTTTAATGTTAACGTCTCCAAACTCAGCGATTATTAATATTACAAGCTTTCACACAGCTTTGCCTATTTTGTTAAAAATCGGATGAATATATCTTGCTGCTGCAATAGGACCGATCGGTCGGAAAATGAGTCTTAGTGAAAAAACTTTTTTGTTTTCCATTTTATCGTTCTCAAACTTGGCGATTGATAATTTGATATGTTTTCATAAAGTTTCGCAAAATTTGTTCGAAATCAAATGACTACACTAAGGAAAAAAAGGATAGTTTTGATGATCCTTAGGATATTTTCGGTATCCATTTGGACTGGATAGTTAAGTTTCCTTTTTTGGGATCCAATGGATATTTTCGAAATCGATTTATTTTCGCTTAAAAAGGATATATCAGAAATAAAATATTTCATTGATCTTTATTCTTCATCCAAAGGAACTGAAAAATGTGAAAAGGATATTAAAAAAATGGATCTTAATGTGGATATTTGAATTTCCATTCAACGGGTATCTTTTTTTTCTGTGTATCTGTCGGAAAATGAGTTTTAGTTAAAAAAGTGATTGATTTTAATGCTAGCGTTGATATATTACTCTGATATTTCAAAACATTTGCACGGGTATAAAAAGGCCTTCGACAGTGATGAAGTTGGTTTTGCTGAAGATATCAAATCATTTTACCAAGAAATGTCTGTCTGTCTTATAACCAACCAGCTTCAGTGTTTAAGTTATAAACGAAACATCGAGATTTGTTCAAGGAGTATCGCGAATTTGGAATTTTCGGTTCCCTTTTTAATGAATTTTTAAATTTGCAGATTGTGTACCAAAAATATGTGACTTTTTTTCATCAAATGACAAATAAATAAGGAAAAATCAAAATTTTTGATCGACTTAACCAAAAGCTTAAATGCCATACGTAGCATTTCCAAGTTCATAAAGCTAACCAATATCAAAATACAAATTAATGTACATATATGGTCTTAGTGACGTGTTCGACTTTTTTGATTTGAAATTATGTTATACTTTAAGATAAAATGTTAAAATTTTCCCTACACAATGGTTGGTGAAAAACTCTTCTTCAAACTAGCAAGCACTTTAATAGTGTTAAAGTGTATATCAATGAAATCGGTTCAAAATAAGACAAAATTGGAAGCTATTCGAGAAAAAAAAGAGATTTCGAGTAGCTATTAAAGACAAAACTTAGAAACCCTGAAAAAAATACTTAATGAATTATTCTTGAATGTATATTATTTGATTTAAAAAACGTGAGTTTATTGTCGAACATGTCGAACGGACATTTTTCCATCGTTATATTTATGTGGTTCTATTTAAAAAATAAGTATGATGGCGGTTGCAGTCTTCACTCAGGCCATTCACCCAAACATTTTCGAAAAAAAAATTAAGCAAATTTATTTTCTTTACCCGTATATGGATTACTCTAGTTTAATTTATTATGTCTGGAAAAAGTTAAAACCATATGCCCGTTTCTCATAATATATAGCCGTATAACCGTAATCGAAGTCGGACGAGTTAGAAATAGCAACCGATTCGATGGCAAAATTTAATGAAATATTTTATGTATACAATCTGTGTTTACGGAAACCGTATTCGATATATTGCTCTTTTTGGGCATTCAATTCGCCCTTCTCATTCTGCCAGAGCCTTTCTATGTTTTGTGTGTAGGAGTCAGTTTGTAAAACCGCACTGGACTTTCGTTAATTCTTGTTGGTTTTTTTCACCACAAAAACACTTTGCCATCGAAAATAATTTTAAAAATCAACCTTTTTTACTATCACTCAGCATTTTAAACATTTTATTGACGGTAAACAGCATTTTTACTCAATCTAAAAATTAAAATTTTTCGATTCATGTTAAAAATGGAGACGAAGGAAATTTCCGTTTCAAAAAAAATTGTTTGAAAGTTATGCAAGAAATTAATTAAATATGAAATCATTTCAAATGCAATAAAACGTTATCCAAGTCACTTAGACCAGAAATTTGTATTTTGCAATTTGCTGTTCCCTTGGGAATCATATCACCTTTTAAATGTATATTGACTTTCTTTTCTATTTGATTGCAAGCTTCTCAAAAAAAAAAAATTTTCATCTGGGTTTTCAATTGATTTCTTATCTCTGCTGATATTGTGCCACTTAAGCAAAGAGCTATTTTATTAAAAACTATTATTAATTATTATTATTAAAATTTTTAAGTATGTTTTGTTCTTGGACATAACCAAAACAAATACGAAACAGAATAGAATAGATTGCTACACACAATCTACACACTATATAAGACTGTCAAAATTATTAAAATGAGAACAAACGTTCTTGAATCATGAATATTTCGTACTAACAGTTAGCCGAAAATTTTATTATTAAGGACTAAATTTGAACCTACAATCAAACTTTAAATTTGGTCAGTAAGGTTGGTCTATTGTCGTATAGACACTGTTTTTGTTAATTCATTTCTTGTGAATCTTGATATAATAAGAACATTTCGTACAACAGTTTGTTAGTTAGAAAAAAATAAGAAAAATGTTCAAATTTCTTAGATTAAGGAGAAAATTGAACCAAAATTTATTGATTAAGAGGGAAAAAAACAAGAGAAAAATATAAGAAATTTACTATACGTTTTCAAATTATACGACTGAGAAAAATTTATAGAATTAAGAGACAAGGAAGAAGTTCGGGAAAAAAAGTTATTGATAACTTACAATCCAACCTCTCTATAAAGTTTCCTCCTGCTTCTAACATTTTGGGTCTGGAGTAAGTGCAGATTTCTGACCGACAGTTTTATATTTTTTTTGGTTTTTGGTTAATTCATTACCTCTGGATTGGATATAATACAGAGACCTAGTTTCAACAAGAAATTGGGAAAAGCTTTAGAACTTTATAGGCTTAAACCAAGAACATTACTTCTGTACTTATTTTATGAAGTTGACATTAAAATTGATTTACTTCCACAGCCAAAGACCTCGACGCTAGCGCTTGCCCCTTATAAGCGTGTTACTAATTTAAAAAATAAATAAATATTTACTTCGATGTGGAACATTTTGCACTCATTTTTGGATTTAGTCGAGCTGTACTCAAGACCATAACAAACAATTAATATGACCAAAAAGATTTATAACAGTATAACATATAAAAATGTACTTAAAATATCCTGGAATAGTTTTAACAGACAAGTTAAAACAATTATTTCGGAATGGAAAAAATCGTACTTGAAATAAATCTTTTGTACTTGAATCAAGTATTTTCGTACTTACCGTACTATTGACACCGTTTGTACTTGATTTAAGTATAAAGTTCTTGGGGTTTTTGTCTCAGTATACTAATAAGAGGAGTGGCAGTTAAAACTTTTCAATAAAAAAAAATAATTTATATAGAAATTAAATTCTCCACTTGAAGTTTGCATTTCCCCAAGTTTCAATAGAGACACAAGTTCAGATAAGTTGAAGATAAGCTGTTGATAAGTGGCAACATGAAAATTACGTATGTGTGAGCTCATAAGGTGCAATTATTGTCTTATCACCTGTGGAGCAACTCTTAACCAAATGAAAGGGATGAAGGGGGGCCTACTTTAATTGCCTCAGATATTAGACGTATGAAATTTTATATAGGCCCCTGACTAGGCAGAGGCCGACTTTGCACTAAGCCCAACGTATGGTTTATTTTTGTTTGGCCAAGGAATTTCTCGTGTGATTAAACTTTGCTTGTCTGGCAGGGGATGGAGACTGTATAAAAATGGGGTCGTGATGTTTTTATGACATGTCTGGATAGAAATAGGCATTAGAAAACGTTTGTGAAATACTGTGTGGCTTTTATATGTATGGAAGTGATCAGTTATAGCTGTATAGAGAGTTTATTCCCAACCTTAACAGAACTTGTCAACTACTCCGATTCACTTAATGAGAAATCATACATGTTCCCTTCTTATTACCTGGTAAAACAAAATCATATATTAAGCGTAAATAACATGGGCGGGCTCATAAATATTCATTCCAATGTGTCGACGATATGAATTGACCTTTTGATAACTCTATATACAGAAAATGCGTTTTTATTTATCTATGCCATTTAATCTCTGATGCCAACAGAGAGACACCTTGCAAAGGTGTGAAAATATTTGATCAAAGTGTTAAACAACCAACTTATTGGACGAAAGCTAAAAGCAGGTGATAATAAATTGATCAAATATTTGGAAATAATCGTCAATTAATTAGGCGTCAAAATTAGGGAATTCATTCAAGCGATGTTCATCTAGCCCACAGCTCGATGCGACGTCACCATCATTTGACGTCAAAAGATGATTGGTGGGGGTGCTAATTTATAAAACCAAATATATCTAGACTCGATGAACTGTGCGATTTGTAATCACGCGTCGTGCGTTTCAATTTCATTTCGGTTTGAGTTTACACACAAATAGAAGAGAAAAAAAAACTAGGCCTACCACAAAAACTCGCTTTGGCAATGTTTGCGGCGGACTACTAGTCCGTGATGTGTTTTTCAAGTTTGGTTTATACTTTCGAGAAGTTTGCTTGTTATTTTGTTTTTTTTTTTAGGCAAAGTCATTGATCTTGCTCGAGGCTGAGGCTGTAGCCATCTGGAATGTGTTTGGAGTAGGTTAGGTTAGGTTTGGTCAAGTTATGGCTGACTTGCAGCTATTTAAATTTTCGCACTTGAATCAAGAGTTAAGCAAAGAGTCAGAATGTGTGAGACAGGCGGAGTGTGGAAACTTACTGGAAACTATGATTTATTTGGCTACCGAGCTTAGAGAAATTGGAAGTAAGCCAAAAGGGTAATGAGGAAACTTAGATACTCTATTATCAAACCAAAATGCAGAGCAGTCTTCAATGAGGAGGTTTTAAAAAATTTTTTAACGAGAAGGCCAAGCTAACTTCGTCTTTGCCGTTTTAATATATCAGAGTTTAAGAACGCCAGCATTAAAACAAACAATTTGTCTAAATCAAACCCATTTTCCGACCGATAGTTCCTATGGAAGTTATAAGATATAGTCATCCGATTTTGACCAAAACTTGCAAATCTGTGTGAAAGAATGTTATATTAATTATCGCTGAGTTGGGAGACGTTAATATTAAAAACAAAAAAGTTTTTCTCATAAAGACCCACTTTTGGCAGCTATAAGATATAGTCATCCGATCATGTCGGTTCCGACATGTTAGCAGTGTGCAGTAAAAAGAAGACTCTGTGCAAAGTTTCAGCTCGATAGCTATAAAACTGAGAGACTAGTTTGTCTAGAAACAGACGGACGGACAGACAGACAGACGGACGGACAGATCTCAATCGGCTCTAGTTTATAGGGTTGTACATGAATATTTCTATGCGTTGCAAACTTCTGAGCAAAATTATAATACCCTTTGCAAGGGTATAAAAATCGAAAAACCTAATCAAGATAAAATAGAGTATGTTTGATACGTTACTTAACGGTGGAACGCCTAATTTTACTCTAAATAACTTATTCCGTAATTTGAAAATAAAACAAGTAAGAGTGTTGCAGTCGAGTGCTCCGGATGCAAAATAACCTTTACCAATTTATGTTGTTCCTATGGCGTTGATTGGCTAAGTTAGTATTGAGTTAACTTCTTCGGCTGAATATATTTTAGTGAGTCTTGAAATGCTTTTTACATTGCATTGAAATAAAGAAAATTGTGGTCCTAAGGAGATACAAGAGTTTTTATACTCTGTACCGAAGGGATATAGACTATATTAAGTTTGTGCAAAAGTATGTTACAGGGAGGAGGAATCATTTCCGTGCCTACTCATGCTGATTACGAGTTGGTAGGTCAAGCCAATATCCGTTTCCAAGATATTTGCGAAAAATTAAATTTCCGACCACACTAAGCATTAATTGCTGCTTTCATGAAGCTTCTTGGATAGTACACATATCAATGTAAGTGAAAAAAATCAAACACGCGATATAAGTTTTTGTTTAGCAATTTTGTCAAACTAAACCGTTTGCTACAAGCCATTCTCTTTGTCGGACATTTATTGGCGCCATCTCATCATATACAGGCCTGTTCTCAATTCCACTTCGGTTTTCGTATAAACGTTTGTACTTTGAACTCTATTTTAAAAGGATTGTATGGAAAGTGACATTTATATCTACGGTTACTAGATCCGTTTTCAGTAAAAGTGGAATCGCTCAAGCAGTTGAAACCGACAGCTCAATGCCAAGTGGATTCAATTCGTAGAAAAATGAAGCCTTGATCTAGTAGGCACAGATCGCGCCATCTCTATAAATATAAAAGAGAGTGTCCTGACTGATTCACTGACTGGCTGACTGACTGACTGATTGGCAATCATCGCACAGCCTAAACGGAAAGAGATAGAAAGCTGAAATTTGGACAGGAGTTTCTGTTAGTGGTGAAAGTGCGTACTAAGAAGGGGTTTTGGAAAATTCCACCCGGAAAAGTCGGAAAAGCGTCGGAAAAGTTTGTATGGGAAAAATGTAATTTTTCATCCGATTGACTTGAAACTTGGTTTGTATGCAAAGTACGCGAAATAATTCGACACTTGTTTTCCTGATTTTGGAAAATCCGCCCACGAGGAAAATGGCCGGAAAATTCTGCATGAAAAAAACTATTTTTCATCCGATTGGCTTCAAACTCGGTTTGTAAGGATAGAATACGAAATAGTTTGAAATGTGATTTTCCGATGTGGGAAAATTTGACCCAACGGTCGGAAAATTCCCGGAAAATTTCTGCATGAAAAAAAAAACTATTTTTCGTCCGATTGGCTTGAAACTCGGTTTGTAAGGACAGAATACGAAATAAATTGAAATGTGATTTTGCCATGTCGGAAAATCCGCCTTGGCGTGAAAATGCCCGGAAAATTCTCCATGCAAAATAGCTATTTGTCATCCGATTAACTTGAAACTCGGTTTGTAAGGTCAAAATGCGAATTCATTTGAGTTTTCATTTTCCGATGTAGAAGGGATGTGGTATGTGTATGCAGATGGGAACTGGGTGGAATGTGGGCGGGAAGTGAGTAATGTGGGGTGATGTGGGCGGGAGGTGGAAGGGATGTGTGCGGGAGGTGGAAGGGATGTGGGCGGGAAGTGGGCGGTAGGTGGGAGGGATGTGGGTGGGATTTGAGTGGGAATTGGGTGTCGAGTGGATGGGATGGGGTGGGAGTTGGAGGGAAAACCCATCAGCAAAGTTCGATTTCTGGGTTCTACGGTGTATTATTACATCTAATATTGTTTTGTTCTATACTGTTGAAGGCGCAGCGAAGCGCGTCGGGTTATTTGCTAGTATTTTGTAAAAATATAAAAATACCGAGAATAGTTAAACTTAATAAAATAATTTTTCAACTTTAAGCACAAGTTAATAAAAATCTTGACGTGATGGACCATTTCTGAAAACAGATTCGTCATGAGCAGACGAAAATCATCTAGAATTAACATCAACCCTTCCATATATTGGACCTTTTTGCCTAGGTTAATCTAGCATTAAACTAGCACATATATAGCTAAAACGCAAACATTGAGGACGTTCGTAAGCTTAATGAAATAATACATTGGGTAAGCCGTGAGCAAGATGCATTTGAATGAAGCAAACGATTGTATGCTGCTGATCTGCTGCTGTCTTACTTAGGTAGTGCATAATATATGAACAAAAAGTAATCAGGCATGTTCCCATTTGCTATTTGTTCTCCATTTGGTTCTCTATTTGATTTACAGATTTGCTTTTTTTTTGTTGAAGTCACGTTCGCAGTGTTCTTATCACGATTTAATGTACATTATTGATAGAAACGAA
Source organism: Lordiphosa stackelbergi (assembly GCA_018904235.1). Taxonomy (NCBI): domain Eukaryota; kingdom Metazoa; phylum Arthropoda; class Insecta; order Diptera; family Drosophilidae; genus Lordiphosa; species Lordiphosa stackelbergi. The sequence goes on along the minus strand of JAEIFU010000094.1, from coordinate 185,711 downwards.
AAACTGTCATTTTTAAAATCGGAGTCGCGGACAGACCTAATAATAAGCACAGGGCTCTTTTATGCACTTATACATTCTATTTTAATTCTCGAAAAGTTTGAATTTATTTCAAGCAAAATTTTGTGCTCACTTTACATTATTAACAATTTTTTCATTAACTTGTGGCTGTCAGGTGGGGTCTGTTTGTGAGCAGAGAGGGGGCGGTGAACCCATAACAATGGCTTGTATTTTAATGCGGCTTGTTGAGTGCTCAGTGCAGCTTGAAAAATTGTTTGTGACTTTTGAAGCGCCGTCTGCGAGGCAGATGATGGGGAGGTAGGGTTAAGAACCAGGCAGCTTGAAAGGGTTACTCAAGCGAGCTAATTCTGCAAATGAGCTAAAAATCAACTAGAAAAAAAGAAGAATTTTCTAAAGTGCTCACAAAATCCCCCTAATCGTCTTTTACATTGTCAACTGTAATAAGTACCGTTCATAAACGTCACGAGTCTTTTACTCACACTTCTCTTGATAAGAAATTAATTTAGCGACGATAGGGTTTCTCATAGGGTAACATTGTATGACTTGCCTTATCAGATATTCGTTGATTCAGATCGGGTAACCAGATCTGTAATATCAAAATTTATAACCTTTGATTAATATCAAATCCTATGACCATGATTAATCAAAAACCGCTGTTGCTAGCTGTATTTTGGAACTTCCAAAAAATCATTGTCTTAAATAAAAAATAGAATTATTATCAGTTCCATATAGCCAGGTGCTTCGGAGCCGCACACTTGAAACCATCACAGAACACAATCATTAGACAAACTTTAAGTGCTATTCATATCAGGTTTGGATAATTACATTTTAACCAGGCCTTCACACAAGTTCATTTCCGTCAACAAATAGAGTTTGGCAAAAATGATGTCATTAATGTTTCAAACCCGGCGAAAAGGAGGTCAAGAACCCAATCGAAAAAAGTGTATATTTATATTTATGTACCTTCTTCTTTAAATTATAAGCACTTCGACTTCACTTGTTGCTCACTTTATATGAAATATTTGCCGTGTATCACTGACGCTGTTGTTTTATACTCAACAAAAAACCGCAACCAAGACCAAATGATGCGATTTTCCTTATTTATACTTTTATTTAAAACATTATTCACATTTCACCTGACTTGTTAACTCTCGTCATCTGCTAAATGCTTATGCAAAAATATATACAAGTAAAATAACAATACACAATTAATAAATGAACCACGAAAGAAAATGCGGAGAAGGGCAAGCCAATAAGGGGAGAGAGACGATCAGAAGAGAGGAGTTACAGTTATCGCGGGGAGTTTGTTTTTTTTTTGTGGACAACAGGGTTACCAGATCTGCCAGATAAGATTTGATTTTGGAGCTTAGAATGATTCAGAAATAAATATTATACGATTAGAAAAAAATCGGAGAAGTTTTAGTGTTCATTTTCATACAAGAGATAGCTGCTATTAGTCACATTTAACTTTCTTTGTTATAGCTTATAAGTAAGTTTATATGACACTTCTCATCTAGAAGATGAGAAATCGACCCTTAAACGACAGAGTGGAAATAAACTGAGTGATCTGAGCAATGCACTTCCAAAGTAAGGACAGAAAGTTGGCCTTCTCTAATGCAAGCTAGGTAAAATTTGTTTCTTTAAATCACTCAACATGTCTGTTAGCTATGTTTAGCAGCTTCCTAACATGGGCAATGACATGGGCAATGTCCAGTGGTGTGATATCACATGCAGGCATATTCCCAAACCCCACTACTTTTTAAAAAGTAAATCGAACCCAAATCCGCTTCGGTTTCGGTTTTGTGTTCTCAATTCCGAATGAATTGCTCGCTTTTTACTTTTTGCAAATCACTGAACAAATCGAAAATGGCACTAGATATCATTTTAGGGGCGGCAATTTCTGAGGGCTGCGAGTTTCAGGGGCGGGAAGTTTTTGGGGCGGCAAATTTCAGGTGCAGCAAATTTCAGGGGCGGCAAATAATTACAAAATGTATATTAATTATTCTCTTAAATTATTACAAAGTGGTATTCCTGAAGGTGATTTAGACTCTGCTGTTATTTTAACATAGAGAACGTTGCAAGATTCTGCACTTCAAGATCTAGTAATAAAATAAATATTTATTGAAATCATTTTTGAAAGCATATTTGTTAGGTTAATGGGATTAAAGATCAGTGATCTACAATGGACAGAGTACTCACAAATGCTGCAGTTTTTAGACCTTGTGTTTGACTTAATCAAAGATGTGCGTAATTCCATTTTTTCACTATTTCATCCTGCTTCTTCCTATCAAGCCCCTCCAATATTGATTATTTTGTTAAGGGCGTATGCAGGAGGTACAGATTTGTAGTATGCCTTGAAAATTTCTTATGAAACAAAAGTTGTGCCAACTTTACAAAAATTAAAAATAAAAGTAGATTTTTTCAAAAATTAACCACATTTTCCATCTTAAAATCCAAAAATTTCTATCCTATGAGCAAAATCAGAAATTGTATTCAAATAGACTATTTAATCAATACAGAATGAGTTATTTAATAATTTGTTACATGAAAAAAAAACACAAATTTATAGTGTCAATTATAAAAGTAAACGAGAGCGTAATTTAAAGTCGGCTCTAACTCATGGGAAGAAATGTTAATAGCGTTCCTGTGTTCTGAGTGGGAACATCCGAAAAGTATGCATCATTTCTTAACACGGCTATTTTTTATCCGATCTTGTTGAAAATTTCAAGAATGATCACGCACGATGAAAATATAAAAACAAAACTACTTAAATTTTAGAAAATATAATTGATTAACAAATTAAATAAGGTGCTTTTTTATTTTAACATAATCAATTCAAAAATAAAGGGTTAAATTTATTTTTAATTCATTATTTTCAAAAAAAGTTCCATATTTTTATAAAAAAAATTTAACCTTATCAATGTTATCGCTTAATAGCCGTGTTTTTAAAGGAAAATACTTTTCCAAAATTCCAGATAAATTTTGTGCACTTACTGTAATGATGCTCTTAAGAAAGTTTAGCTCTATGACTATAAAATGTTTAGCTCTTGACTATCGTTCTGAACAATACTGTTGATCGAAAGATTGCTACACATTTATTTTACCTTAAGCAAAATATCGTTCTACTTCTCATAAGAAAGAAAACAAAGTTTTTCGAATTCTGCATTTAAAAAAGGCATTGCAATGCAACTGATTGTTGTCCTAAACGGATTTCTTATACTGATTTTTGGAGTCACTTTTTAACGAAAATAGCAAAATTCCAGAAACATTTTCTGTAGGCAAAATAAATTTTAAAAATTTCGTGAGTATTGCATATCTAGGTTCACTCACGAAACACGCATGGATCAGGGACGCACGAAACTCTGTCTTTGCTCTCGATCACGTCGTGACCCACCGTGACATGTTCATTTTTAATATAATATTTTTTCCCAGGCGTTCGAGCAAAAATTTATCATTTTTTTTAATAATTTGGTTTGTTGTATTCAAACATCTTAACCGATTTGAAAACAATGTGTAAATTTGATAACCTTTCGATTCACACCTTGTTTGACTCCATCTAAAGTTTCTGAATTGACATCTGGCTTTATATGTAAGTATACCTACCGAAAAAACGAACAAAATTCGTTTTTAAAAACGTTTTCACAATAAAAGTTTTGAAATCGATCATCGATATAATTTTTCCTCATCTGATTTTAATCAAATTCGACATAAATGTGTTGAAACCGATAATAAAAGTTTTTCCTACTAAAACTAATTTTTCGACCGATCGTTCCTATGGCAGCTATATGCTACAGTCATCCGATTTGGATTAACAGAATTGTGTGGTAGCATACAATATTGATCAGTAACAAGTTTGAGAGCGGTAGCATTGAAAACAGAAAAAGTTTTTCTTACTAAGACTTCTTTTGAGACCTATCTTTTGTATGGCTAAACTATATATTTGTCAGATATTCATAAAACTTGCTGGAATTGTGTGAAAGCTTAGAAAAAGTATAAATGCGAGGATTGGAGACGTTTGCATGGAAAACCAAAAGTTTTTTTAACTAATACTAGTAAACAAAATTTAAAAAAATTTATTTTGGCCGATCGTTCCTATGGCAGCTTTATGCTATAGTCATCCGATCCGGCCGGTTCCGACAAATGTGCAGCGTATTTTTTAGGGTTGTCGAATATTTCAAAAATATCTATATCGATATTCTTGGCGATATTAAAAAAGTATCATTTCGATATAAATATTTTGGTGTTAAAAACGTCGATATTATCGATATTTACGGATCTTAACAATGAACAGGTCTATTGAGGTAATTGAGGCGTCATTTGCCGCATAATAAGAACTACAATCTGACTGCGCAAAAAAAAAATATAGATTTAATGTATATTTATTAAATTAACAAAAGATATTTATTTTTTATTTCATATATAACATAAGAAGTTCTGGAAACTTATTCATGAATTTAAACTTATGGAACAAATGCAATGTTTACTTTTTTAATTCATCATCTTTTAACCTAAAGCATTCGAACTACAAAGCATAAAAAAAAACTTATTCAGTTAAATCTTCGAAACTTAAAAACTTCTGATTTTACCAATAATCGTTAGACAAAGATTTTAGAAAGACGCGTTGAGTTATGTGCTCATCGGTCATTCGGCTTCTGGTGTCAAAAACCACACTTTTTATAGCCGATGCCAATCGTTCCGATGGCACGGAGCTTCCCGGTGTAATAAGATAAGATGGCAATGCGTCTTTCTCTGCAATCCATGGGTCCCGTTCCAGGACAAACAACGGTAAGTTCCAATTGTACTCCAATAATTTTTTCTCCTGTACTGGAGGTTGTTGAGATATCATGGCAGTATTGTGATCAGCGAAGAGCGATCCTTCAAAAATTACGTCTTCAGATGTCGCACACTTGTGTTTAAAGGGAACAGAATATGTGTGCAGCATGACTATAGGCGACTGCCACTGTTAGACGATAGTCGTCATGCTGCAATCATGTTATTCTTTACTGTTTTTAAAAATGAGCCGCACTTCAGCCAAGCTTTTAAACTAAGTGCGCCCTTAAGTTTGTTGAGTTGCCATGGTCCTTACAACTTTTTGCACAGTTTACAGTTAATAAAACAACTTTTAAACATTGTGTCTTTCATGTCCAGAGCACAAGAAACAGTTATTCGCAACATTGTGACTGAAGGCTAAAACAAAAATATCCCCGAAAAAATATCACCAAAAAATATTCGATATCAGATATATCGCCTCCAAAAAAAATATTCGATAATGATATTCTTCATTTTGGGCAAAAAATATCGATATTTCGATATATCGATAATATTTTCGACAACCCTAGTATTTTTACCAAATGACTTCGTGCAAATGTTCGTTAAAATAGCATAGAAACAGACGGACATGGCTATATCAACTCTGCTCGTCATGCTGATCAAGAATAAATATCCTTTATGTTGTCGGAGATACTTCCTTCTATGCGTTACAAACATCCAGACAATTTTAACCCTCTCCAAGGGTATAATAAATAAATCAATAAGTAATATTATATAAGTGTGCAAACGGCTTCTGCCAAGCAAATATTGAAATAAATCTACTTAATTGTATGTATGTAAATCAATCCATAAGTCTAGTTGAGAAATGCACATATCTTTCAGAGGTATACCAGTGCCTATACTGAATATATCTATATTGGTATATAGCTTTATGTCATCAATAAATTTCTCCCTTTGCATTGGTTATATGAACCAGATTAAACTTTACAAAATACAATTGGCACACGTTCATGAATGAAGCTGCAAAAACTGAATATAAAAAGATACCGGATTATACTGAGTTTGTATAAGTATGTGTAAATATATATATTATTATTTTTGTAGCCTCGCGTGCCCAAAATAATTGAGTTAACTTTTTCAAGCAATTTAAAGAGGCAGAGCAATGTAAATCTCATTAGCGTATTGATAAAAATTATTTTTTTTTTGTTTTTGAGGCTGAGCCCCTCGAGCTTAAATATAAATTGTGCTAAATAATAAAATTTGCTGCAGACAAAAAAATGCGTTAAAAACGAGATTTTGTTAAGGTTTCGACCATAAAATTTTAATTAGCAACTTTAAAAGTGTTTTCTCTGTGAGAAAATAAAGAACAAATTGAGGTAGTTAAAATGTGAGAAAATTGTTTGCGTAAAAAAACAAATTTATTATTTAATTACTTGTAGTTTTCCATTTAAATGTTTGCCATTTCATGATTAATTAGCTTGTATTTTTTAACAAAAGGAAAGCCACCGCAAAACTGATTTAAGCCTGCACAATAAATACAGACGGCAAATAACTTCCGGCTAAATGAAATTGATAATCCCCCACCATTACCAATTAATGTCAGAATAAAATGGATTTGTTTTTTTCTGTGTTAATCAATAAATGATTTCAAAACGTTATTTTGTGGGATAACTAATTGAAAGCTCTGTGCTCAAGTTAAATTTTAACTAAAGTTAGTTGGTTTTTCAAATAACAGTTTCATGGCACGTGATAACCTTAACCCGTTTGCCTTCAATATGCATAGCAGAAAATTCCCCATCTGGTAGTCAATTGTGAATTGCATGCTGAACAGGTGAAGAGTACCCCCTCACCACCACTTTATGACTTGAACGATTGCAAGACAATAAAAAAGTAAAAATAGACATAATATCAGATCGTGTTAGGGCATAAACTTAACATTTATGGAAAAGTACAGATTACTCTCCGTACGATTTCACAATAAAAGTCAAAAAATTAGCAATTAATATTGATCAAGCATTAAGAAAATGCAAATATATGGCAAATTTTTATTCAAGAGCTTTTCATCATGTTGTTGTTGTTCGTTGATTATTAAAAAGCCTATAAAGCTAAATATTGATTACTGAGGGAAACTAGTAACCATAAATGCGAGGACAGTTTAAAAAGCCAGTGTCATTTATATTTTCTGCCTAGTTCGTTTAACCTTGCAAAGGTATTTAAAGGTATTTAAGCCAAAAGTTTGGTACGCATAGCAATATTCATTTCCGACCCCATAAACTATACATATTCTTGATCTAAGCGACGCTGAGTCGACTTAGCTTTGTCCGTCTGTTTCTGCGCAAACTAGTCTCTCAGTCGAGCTGAAACTTTGAACCACAGAGCTCGCAAAATATGGTCAACCATAATTTTCTTTGCTGCCTACTCACCGAAATGACAGGGAAAAATTTAACAGACTCGCCCACTCTTTCAACAGAACAATAGCTTTTGATATTCTCGTGTTTTCTGTTTCATAGTTATCGATGAGAGAAACACACGAAGCTGTCTAACTATAACAACTCAATGGGGACATGGTGGAATTATATAAGGTGAAGCTGTCAGCATCTACGGAGGGCCAGTTGATGTATGCTTGTCAGATAGAAAGGGATAGCAGATGGCTTGCTTTGTTTTGTGTTTGTTTATTTTATGTATTTGGGAGCTATAAATGACAACGATTTTCAGAATGACGATTTAAAATTTTTAAAATAAAGTTTAACGGTATAAGTTAAAATGCAACGCAATATTTTTATTTACAATTAAATCTTTAATAATTTTTTGAGCCCAATTAATTGTGACACATACTTTTTAGCATAATTAACTTCTACACATACACGTGGACATCACAAATATATTTATCATCTTATCCAAATTTAGGAACTTATTAATTCCGATATATACAATAAATATACGACAAGTAGCACAGTAACTTAAAACTAAAACCAGCAAAAACAACACAAACAAGAAAGTACAAAATCAGAGAAAAAATTGTCCGCAGCCAATCTTTCCGACGCATTTCAAGCATTTACAACGATCTGGTCTTTGGCCCTACAAACAGAGAGAGCGCTGTCCCGCTCGGTTTCACCTTATATAATTCCGCCATCGATGAGAATAATTTGGTTCGGCTGTCGCATATAACATGCTGTAACTTTGCTTGCGGTCCTGACAAAAATGAGATGTAGCCATTAAATATCCGACAAACAGAATGGCTCGTAGCAAACGGTTTAGTTTGACAATTGCTATAAATCAAGTAAAATTTGACTTTGAAGGCCAATTTCGACACCATTGGCAATACTTATATAGCGTGTTTGATTTTTCTCAGTTGCATTGATATGTGTACTATCCTAGAAGCTTCATAAAATTACCAATTAATACTAGAACGGCAAGAGGTCGGAAATCTAGTTTTACGCGAATATCTAGGAAACAAAAACTAAGATATGGCTTTGACATACCAACTCGTAAGCAGCATGAGTAGACTCACAGGAATTAGTTAAAAATGCTGGGGATACTTTTCGCTGTAGAACAGTGTAATCTAACATAAATCATCAATCAATAATAAAGTGTTGGGCTGCTGGTGAACGTGTTTGATAGAATTTTTAGTCAGCACAGTTATCGATATAATTATTGTTGGCGAAGGTTTTGAATTTATGACAACAAACATCTTAATTTTAATCTTATTATTATTATTATTATTTTCCGGTTTCGGTGCAATTACAAATTACAACTTACCATAATGATAGCTTTAGCTACTTGGCCTTCAGCTACTTATGTATGTGAATCCGATCTGTGCATTAGGTTTTTACATGGATTTGAGTGTGGAGTATTTCGTAATTTTTTTTTTTTTTGGGTAAGATTTATCTTATATCTAATTAAATCTATATTTTATGGTAGATGTTAGCGGCTTTAAGGAACATTATGATTGATGTAATGGATTGGTTGTTAAGGGTGGATAGGCTTTCAATTGGATAGTCAGGTAGGTATTGTTTTCTGGGGTCGTTGAATAGTGGGCATTTAGAAATTATGTGGTATATTGTTAAGTAAGTGCTGCAAGAATTACAAACTGGAGGAGGTTCTTGATTTATTATGAATGAGTGGGTGAGGTTAGAGTGTCCAAGGCGGAGTCTAAAAAATTTTGTTATCTCTTTTCTGTTCACAGCGTCCTGTTTTCTTGTGCTAAAGTCTTTTATAGAGAGTTTATTTGTGTTGATTGTCTTGTAATGTTGGGATGTATTTTGCCATACTAATTTCTTGTATTCCTTGAACTGTGTGTTGATATGTTTTTGAACGTCTGCTATGTTGTAATTGTTTTCGTATATTAGTGGGAAGTTATGTGCATGCTTAGCAGCAGTGTCTGCTGTTTCGTTGCCCATAATATTGGTGTGACCTGGTATCCATACTAATATAATTTTTGGGTAAGAATGTCTCTGATCGCGGTGGTATAATGGTTTTGGTTGTATATGTTTATTATTTATTGGAGGGAAGAGAGAGAGAGAGATTTTGATCCATCAGTGTAAATGAATGTGTAAGAGCTAAGGTCGTGATAGATTATTGCAGGGATGTGTTCTTGTTAAAGGCCCATGAGGGTGATTTTAATTTTTTTGAAGGAATGGGAGGGGTGTATATACCGTTATCGTTGCAGTTAAAGCGGGCGAAAGCAACGCGCAGGAACAGCTTGTTTTGTATATTTAACCAATTAATTTTCTCATCTAAATTGGGTAAAACATTATCGGAACCGAAGTACAAACATTGATAAATTTTGTTTGTTCTTTGTATTTCATGACAAATAAAAGTTTGTCTTCCCAAAACGGGAACGAACATTTCTGTGTCAATAAGACATAACATCATAACACGAGTTATGTAAAAATTGAGATTTTAATACCAATGGCTTCCTTGGTTGCAATTCTCTAAAGTATCAAAATTTCACACCAAACCTAAAAGTGGTTACAAAGATGTAGCGGTAAGGCAAAACAACATTTAGAAGTCCAAGTGTCGATTTATTTCTTTCACATAACTGCTTCGTGCCAAAAAATCTTTCTATTTCGGCCCCAAATAAGATTTAGCCTGTAGGTCAAAATACTAAAATAAAACTTGGATTTATAATCTTCTACATAGAGCTATCTGTCACACAATCTAGCAGATATCTGAAATTGTAAGTTTATCTGGATGAAGAAAAATCGTCCTTTAAAGCAATAATGTTTCCAAACTATAAAAACCTACTAAACTACTAAACTATTTACGAAAATTCAATATTTTTACCTATTTATTTAAATTTTATAATTGTTTTCCTGCAAAATAGGAAAAACACACTTGTGCTGTTGTTTCCTATTGCCACATATTTATGCTATTTGACCGAAGAATGATGATTTCGTCAACTCGCAAATTGTGTGTAAATCAGAGATAATAAATAATATTATTCGACATGAATTGAAAGCAATTAATTTCTTACGAATTGCTGGCGTTGCTAATTAGGGGGGCTTCCAAGATTTTGTAGGGTAAAGTTGTTCGTGCCTTTCATCGTCATTAAGGAAAATTGCATAGGCAAATTTTTGTCGGTGAAAATGAATGCAGAAGAGAATTTTCATAAGCCCCCAAGGAGGAGGAGGGGCGAAACTAACCGACAAATTCTGCCGTAATAATAATTTATGCTGAAAATACGCCTAAAAGTGTGCTCTGTAAGGAGGGGATACAGAAGAAGTCGACTTTGATGCTGTCGAAAGTTTTGTGCGGCTAATCACTTGTTAAGTTATTTGTTTGAGGCATGTTTTGGGGGTACTGGGGGTGGAGAAGGGCTTCCACTTTCCCATTGATTGTTGCTCTTGGCTGCTTCCAAACGAAACGAGCAACCAAAACTTATTTGCATTGTATAGAAGTTTTATGGACTAAATTGTGATGCATATTAAAGTGGATCTTTGGTAATCAGTGATTAAAATATAATTTCCGAAAAGAGTCATAAATATTTATGGCCGAGAAAAGTTGGTATATACTTGAAATGATTAAAAGGAGCATGGCAAAAGGAAGAAGTATGAGTAGCAGTTGAGTAATTTGAAATGCAGAGACATTTGCAAAACTCGATAATAATATTTAGGCAATTAAACAATTGCCATTCGAGTCAGAGATCTTTTATATAAAACATTTCTTTTGGCGGTAAAAAAAGCTTGATACATTGAGCGTGTTCACCAGCACAAAGCGATGACTAAAAATTGATTAAAATTAGCATTTTCAGACCCTTCTTTGCGTGGAATTGGATGAACTAATTGCCCACTCTTAATAAAAATAATCAGCCTTTCCGCTGGTGAACAGGCATGTTGTGCAATTATTGCCCATTGAATACTTTATTAAAATGATCATTTTCAGACTCTTCATTGCGTGGAACTGGATGAACTCTGCCGTTAACTTTCGATCTAGGTGGATGAAAATGGCCATAATGGATTAGGTTAAATGGATTAGGTTTTAAATTTTTCAAATTTTTTAAATATTGTAACAACGTAACGTCAGAGCGATACTCCATCGGGTAGCCTACCATATACTTGTTTGTTAAGAGTTGTACAAATAATTCTAATTCGTAATCATACTGTGCCCCACCGCGTGGGCCCACATAGCGTACTAAGTATTTGTATGCATTCAGACTGCGTTCGAATTACCAGGTCGCGAGACTTGGATCGCCGAGTCAAACCAATAAATGTTGGCATCTGCCGCCCATATAACAAGGAGTAAGGAAATTTTACAGGTCAAACGTTATTAAAAGTTTTGTACCCAACAGTATTTAAAATGGTAGGTACATAGTCGTGATCCAAACAAACTAATTTTACACTTAAGATTCTCATCAATGTTTCTCTAATAATTTTAGCTATAATAAATCAGAATATTCTATATTAGGCGACTGACTTAATGAACCACACACGTACGAACCCATTCGTATTATGTATTATGTATGCAGTGTACCAGGCGGCTACTCAGCAATTAACTAAACAGACGCTATTTGCGTCAACTTTTCCAGCATTCAGCGAAACTAAATGCAGATATAGTAGCTAATTTAGAATGCGGCTTGTGGAACAGTACAGTGCGAGAGACAATGAATAAATGAATGAATGCAGCTAGCAAAAATTTAACGATCATTTGGCCAAGGTTAGCAATAGAAAGTGACCAGAAGTAGGAAGTCCAGAGAACTAGTAAGCAAATGTAATGCAAATTAAAACGGTTGGTCAAACACGGTATCTGATAGTGTGGCCAAGTTCGCACTAATTAATTTGTACCCCTTATCGACTAGTCACCTGATTGAAGATGGGGACAAAACTCGATCTGCCTATAACAACTCCCACCTTTCATTTATTTCCATTCATAAGTTTATGTATCTTTTTTTAAGTATCATAAAAAGTTAAGCTTAAACCAGTACGCTACTAGTTTCAAGCAGTCTCATTGATCTTCGATTTATGACATACAACTTTTATGACTTTTATGACTTTGTGAACAACATACCCACCTCTCTCCATCTCGAGCGATAGTTGGTAGCACGCACTTGAAAATTCTCACACCAACGCTTCTCTGTTATTATTTGGTTTTATTATTCTTTTTTTATATAATGACCGAACAGAACACCTGTAAAAGTACTCGACGCTGACGATACAAAAAACCCAACCGATAGCAATGAACGTTGGGTATGAACTCGCAGCGCCATCCGCACACAATAGCTTAACTGTGAATGACAGAGGCAGCTAGCAAAAATAACAATGGCCAGAGTAATTCTTTTTTTTCGAACAACCTACAATCATAATTATTAGTAAGCATAAAACTTGACACAGAGAAATTCTAAAACTGGTCATAGTTGGATTTAATTGTGAAACCTTTCCGTAGAGGACAAACTAAATTGATGCAGAATGTGATTCATGATTCAAGTTCAATAGACAAGCCACACAGAAATAACTGAAGTATTAACAATAATTTCAATAGAGGCCAATTATCGGGTGATTCTAGGAAAACAATGGCTATTTCATGGAATACATATATGAAGTTACAAAAGGTGACATTGAGACCCCGGACATTTTGAACAGATTGGCCAAATCAGGTTCTGATTGCATTGAAATTTGATTCATAAGAAATATTTTGATTGTCCCTACATCATTTTTGCATACTGAACCTATTTGGCATATTTGGAATTTTACCGATTTATTTTACGATTTTATCAAAGACGGCTTCAAAAATAAAGTTTTTAAATTTTTTATATTTTACTTTATTTAATTACAAAAGCCATTGTTCGGGACTTACAAAGTTTTAAAAAAATAATAAAAGAAAAATGCCAAAACCTAAAGTTAACTAAACTATTGACGTAAAAAACGAAAACATTTATTGCAGTGCATGCAAAATATTTTGAAGAAAGGGTTCAATGTTAAAATAGTAGAGGAAAGCAGGGAATCAAACCGGAACCGTATATCGAAAAGAACCGAATGAAACTCGGAACCGGAACTGGTACCGGAATTGATATTTTATATTTTTTTATACTGGTATCCGAGAACCGATATTTTTGGAACCAAAAAGACTGAAAACAACCTAATCATGGTACCGGTACATTGTACATAAAACGTTTACAAAATAAAGATGTAGTACTTTAATGGTGGTTAGAAAATTCGACAAAGTTTCCAGAAGTGCTTGAACTTATTCTTGCTGTTTCAGCCTCCCAAGGAAACGTAGAACTTTCATTTTCCGGTGTGAAGTTTATCATGTCTCCGCTAAGAAATCAGACATAAATGCATTGACCGCTATTATGCTTCTCAGAAGTAATCATCAATTTACCTTCTTTGTAATTCTGGAATGACACTTTCAATTTTTAAGACACAATTGTTGCCGGAATTTTTTATGAATTGACAAAATTTTCTGTAGTAGATTATCTCAGCCTCTTCAAAAACATTGTGCTGCGAGCTTGAGCATACTCTATCGCTCACACCAAGGATTTTTCCCCATAGCCAAAATATTGCTTCTTAAATTGTCCCTGAAAATTTAAAGTGTCATTCCTGCCTAAAATAATTTTTAATTTATTATCTTTTATTTTAATCATCTTATGCATATAGACTTGTGCATTTGTTATGGCAAAAACATGTTAATACATGTGTAAAGATTGCTTACCCACTTTTTTGGACTAACATCCGTTAATTGTATCGGTCCATACCTGTATGTACCGGTATACCGAAATACTGTCAAATAAATTAAACTAAAACAGAACCGTTACCGAAAAAAACGGTAGTAAATTAGTACCAGAACCGAAGCCGGAACCGAAATTCGATTCGGTTTGATTTCCTAGGAAAGCTAAGTTTGACACCGAAGATTATATAGCCGATTGTATAAATTCCCAAAAAAGCAATTTGGCAGCTGATCTTCGTTCCAAACTGCAAAAATCACACATTTCTTGAGTGCCGCACTGCAAAATCAAGTCTTACTCGCTTATAATCAATCAACAAAACTCAGCGTTAAGTATATTCAGCTTCATACCAGCAAAAACATCGAGATGTTGAGCCAGAGTTTTTTGATCGAACGTTTATGTGTTCGATCGAACAAAATTCAGCGTTCTACGGCCAACCGGCCACTCTTTCCTTCTCTTTTTCCGGGGGGGGGCATGAGCCAAGAACCCTGCCATTTTAACGTGTCAACATTATTATACAGAGTTAAATTATTGAATAAAACTCAACAGCGAACATGTTGTGTATGCGAGTTTGATGTGTAGAGCGCAAATCAAGTTTATTCGGGTGTTGGTTAATGTATAAACTCACTAAGGACGATCAGGTCTGTGTGTGACCCCTATATATGGTCAGCCGGAATTACCTAATGTATGAACGTTTTGCAATCAAACGAACCGTTCTCTGGCAGCTATACGATACATTCATCCAATTTTGATAAAAGCACAAAAATTGTGTAGAAACCAGGTCTGCAAACCCAACAATTTTTCTGGAGTTTCGGTATGCAGGTTCGAACCAAAATTTACCAATGGTTAAGGTTCAGAATCTTGAGTTTCGAGGTTTTTGGGCAAAGGTTTCGCTTCGAGCCTTGGTTCAGCCCATGCTTTTCACAACATTAATGAAAAAGCAACTAATTTGTTCGTAAATCAAAATTATATTTTGAATAAATTTACTCTTAAGAAAAATTTCATTTTGTTGTCTTCGAAAAATATGACCAAATGTTTTGTTAAGGCAGGAAAGACACTTTACTTTTTTAAGGACAATTATTGTCGTAGTTCTTATAAATGGACAAAAGTAGCTTTTGTGCATCATTAGTCTTTTTAAAATTTGACTCCGGTCATACCAACGACTTTTTCATGGACAAAAAATTGTCACCAAAATTGTCCCTAAAATAATTTTGTAAGTCTTTTAGTAAAGTTAATGAACTAGAAATGCCTTTACGGGTGACAATTGTACAGGGTGGCCCATTTAAAAATTGGAATTTAATTTTGCTATAAAAAATAAGTTAAAGTGTTGCGGTCAAGTGACCCGACAGCAAAATACCCTGTACTAAGTAATGTGGTTCCTATGGCATTGAATTCATTTTATTTATTTTTTTATTTTATCTGACCGTTTTCGCGGTTAGAAGGAGAAGCAAACTTGATCTGGGTACGATATACTTTTACATACATGCAAAAATTTGTGGCTCTACCTCTTATAGTCTGTCAGATCAACGCGTTTATACAGAGAGAGAGGGACACATTTTCGCTGCTAAAAGATGGAGGAGATGGAATTTTCCAAATCTGAAACAAACTCGATGTGGGTACACTAAACACCTACATACACAAAAAAAATTTGGCGGTTGGCAATTTGTCCAAGTAGATTTGTTAACATCATTTTTGAATATGATTCTCAAATGGCCCTGGCGTTGATGGCGTATTGTGCCCTTTTTGCAGCATTTCCATCGATTTCTTCTAATAACGGTTATCTTCACGAATGTTGTCCTTGAGCTCTTTTACGGTCCTTTGGCTAACGTAACCTTTGACTCAAATACCCCACAAGAAGAAGTCTAAACGGGCGAACGCGGTGGCCAGTCCAAATCACCACTTTTCGACATCAAACGGCCCGGAACAATTTCTTCGAAAATCTTGTGCGCGGTGGAGCGCCGTCTTGTTGAACCGAACTGCCTCCGCTTTCGCGATGGCATCCAAATTGGTCATCATTCGCGTAACCTAAGCGGCCTTTCGAAGAAAAACGGCCCAATGACCGTTTTCGCCTAACGCCGCCCAACGTCTTTCGCCTCTGTTTGTGGCGTAAATACGGCTTTTGCTTATTTACGGTCCCATTTCACACATTTCGGTCACATTTTTAATTTTTTAAAAGCACGTTGAGTTTTCACAATTGACTTGTTCTGTTGAATGTAAATTTCAACTTCCTTTTAACGATCTGAACATCTCTGTCAAAAGTTATGGCGTTGCCAGATGGGTCCGTCGTACAACCCTATACTCAAAATTTGTGACTCTATCTATTACATACATTACATCTCTAAAATCGTAGCGTTCATACAGACAGACAAGCGGACATGGCTAAATCGACTCGGCTGTTGATGCTGATACTTTATGGGGTCGGAGGTGCTTCCTTCTGTCTGTTACATACATTTGCACAACTTCATAATCCCCTTTACCCCTTTATAATGGGTACTGGGTATAAAAGGCTCCATATTTTTCAAAGGTTGAACATTTATTGGAAAAACAATTTTGGTCAAATGACCACCACGGCTGACTTGGCAATAGCCCATTCGATCCACCCAATTTTTGAAAACATTTTCAATTGTTTCGGCAATAGCAACTCGAATCTTATTCTTCAACTCATCAATTGTTTAAGGATTGTTTGCATAACATTTGACGTTGACCAATTCACATCTCCATATTTGCTGATTATTCGATTTTCGGAGATAGGGCGCAGATCTCGAATCATTCAAGTCTTCCGCTTCAATTTCCTCGAAGAAGCAATCAATTAACATTGCAAACATTGAGATTGATGGCGAGTTGACTTCGATGGTTGCTCTCGCACATTTTTAGCAACCGCAGCAATGTTTTCGGTCGGACCGGACGAGTACGTACACGGATTGGTTTATCCACCAACATTCCAGTTTCACGAACTCGCTTCACGAATTGATCACCAGTTTGGAATAATGTTTTTGATTCATTCTTGTATAAAATATTTTAACATGCTAATACATTTTTTAACAAGTTGAGATCAAATTACCGTAAATATTTTATACAACTTTGCCGAAGACAGTTTGCAGGTATCACTAAAACTGAATAAGCTGTTAGCCCAAAACTAATGACACCTTTTTTCTTGTCACACCCAATTTCAAAAACTTTGAGGGTCCATAAAAAAAAAAAAAGTGCTTTCAATCTAGCAAAGATAGGGATTTACTCAGTTCGGGTAGCAATATCGATTCCGCATAGTGTAGATTTGAAAGTTTTTTTGACTGTTGCACAGTGATATCAGTCGCTATCCGAATGACAATTGTAGTTTTTAAAGTCAAATTATGAATAGTTTAAATTCCAAACACACGATCGACCACCCTGTAAAAGATGCTCTGAACGTCTTTCTAAAATAATTAACAAAAACAACTTTGATCTTAAACTCTTTTAGCACAATATCGACCAGTAAGCAGAAAAAGTCGGTACGCAGTAGGTCAGATTCTTGAATGTATACATATATACTTTTTTGTTGAAACAAACAGAAAATTTAGGTTCGAAACAGGTTCCGGTTCAGTTATTATTTCAAAAATGGCTCGGTTTAAGGTTCGGTTCACATTAAAATAAAAGTTTGAATTACGAGCTCAAACAGGTTCGGTTCAAAACCGGTTTGCAGCCCTGGTTGAAATAGATAATATTCATCTTTGGAAACTATAAATACACCACCTAAAAAAATATTTATTCTAAATAGAACCATTTTTCCGATCAATAGTACCTATGGCAGCTATATTACAAAGTCATTCGAATTTAATCAAACTCAGCTGAATTAATAAATAAATAAATTTATCTTTCAAAGAGTTTTTCAGACCTATTGATACTATTGCAGCTATACTACAGGGTGGTCCATCTAGTGTTTGGAATTTGAACTATTCATAGTTTGACTTTAACAACGTCAAATGTCATTCGAAAAGCGACTTATATTTAGTAAAAACTTTGACATTTACGAAATGGGTCGCTATTCGCTTGAAGAAAGTAGGGAAATATTAAAAACATATTTCCAAAGTGGTGAGTCCTCGACTCAAACTGTGCGAAATTTGAAAAAAAAAAAAATTTAACAAAAATAAATGTTCCGAAAACTCAATTTGTGGATCAATTCGTGAAGCGAGTTCGTGAAACTGAAATGTTGGTGGATAAACCAACCCGTGTACGTACCACAGATGAAGCCATACGGAGTGAACAGCGCTCCGGGTACAAATCACCTCTTAAATATTTTAAGAAACTGGAGGAGTAGAACTTGAAGTTGCTGACAGCGGGGGAGAACGGCCTTACTGAATGTACTGGCTACCACGACAGGGATGAAATCTCCATCCGAATCGAAGGTAGACCAAGCATCCACGAAGGACACCCTGGAGGACCACAGGGGACCGCCCGCACCGTCGACAACACCCTCCCAAAATCTCCTGACTTGCTTAAGCTCTAAGCCGGAACTTTAGGTGGCATTATCGACTGAACCGAAGGGGTTCATTTTAAACGAGAAGTTGCTAGTCCTGGAGGGAGTCATAATGCAGGCCGTTTCCGATGGCATGAAAAGAAGAACAAATCTTTTTCTAGCTGTGTCAAATGGCATTAAATGGTACAGGGGAGCTTTTGTCGTCGTTTGTACCATCGAGGAATCGTTGGAGTTTTCGGCGTTGTTGACCTATGGCCTGGAGCAAGAATCGAGGTCTTAAAAAGCAGATTCGACTATTTACTGGATTGGAAAACTATTTTAGAACTACCAGATATGTTGACTTCACTTGGCTATATTTCAATGCATAATCCAGTCCACGAGATTCTTCCACTTCTATTTAAGGCAAGGCTGCAAACCTTTAAAATTTTGCCGAAGGTTCGGTCCGGGAGTTCGAACCCGTTGTAAAACTAAAGATTCGGTTCGCGGACCGGTTCTTGGAACTCCTGAACCTTAGGTTTTGGTTCGAACCTCGGTTCACTTGAACAACAACTTGAACAGAATAGTTTCCGTTTATAATATGTTCAAATAATATTCTATACTTGAATAATGCTAAAAAATTTTGCAACTTTTGATCACTGCTAAGTTTGAATTAATGAGCATTATTTCTTCTAGGAGGTGTTTACCTACCTT
The DNA here is from genome assembly GCA_018904235.1 of Lordiphosa stackelbergi. Taxonomy (NCBI): domain Eukaryota; kingdom Metazoa; phylum Arthropoda; class Insecta; order Diptera; family Drosophilidae; genus Lordiphosa; species Lordiphosa stackelbergi. The sequence goes on along the minus strand of JAEIFU010000094.1, from coordinate 166,620 downwards.
CACTACCTCTTAACCTGATACCTGAGTTGCTATAACAGCAAGTATTGTTAAGGCAATTTTATATTTCCAAATTTTTTAAAGATTTGACGATGTATGTTCTATTGCACAATTGTCGAAGGAATCTATAACATCATTTACAGATTTTATATTTGATATTTGTTCATTGCTTTCTATGGCTTTTATAAACTTCTCTTCTTTGCAATCAAAAGTTGATTCATTTAAAAGTGAATTAAGAATCTCTTTAAGAATTAATTTTTGGAGTTTCAGAAGAAGTTAACAAATTTGAAAAACTCGGGGCTGAGATCACTTTAGCCCATATTGGCACTGAGCTTATAATAAAAGAACGTTTATCGAAAAGAAAAGCCAGAGGATTTAAAATCACTTAGTACAGTAGTAGTTATTGTGAATCCTGAAGTTTTCAATTCAAATGATTTTAGGTGGAGCTTCTTAAAAGAACTCTGAATACATAAATCTTTAATTGTTAGTAAACGTTCGCTCATCTTCGCGTCACACAGTAGAAACACAGTCAAAAGATTTTATATAGTGTGAGTACGCAGAAGTATGGGAACTCTATAGAGTAGTGTACTAATGTCAAACTAAAATTCTCTAAAAAAATTCGTTATTTACTAAATTTTGAGTTTTTGAAAAAAAAAAGGAAAAAAAGAAAAAATAAAAAAGTTACAGTCATAGTCCAAATATTAAGAAATGCTTTATTTTGTTTGATGCACATTGAGCATCAGTTGTATTCCTTGTTCTGCTCTGCAGTTGTCATTCAAAAGTTCTCCTGCTCGATCCATATTCGCTTCATTATTGACGTTGATAGTATAAATCTGACCTAGAGAAATGTCTCAGGATTGGAGAACGAGATTACAAGCAATTTTTATATATCACTGTAAGTGTCGTTACCTAACCTATTTTTTTTAAAAAGCGGTCCGGTCCGGGTACAGATTCGAGGAGTCAAAAACATTAGGGGTTAGGTTCATGGTCCGGTTCGTCGGACCCAAAAAACCCGAACCGAACCGGTTCTTAGGGGTTCGGTTCAGGACCGGTTTGCAGCCTTGATTTAATGTCCGTACGGTAATACGGTACGTATTGCTGTAAGTGTGCGAATAGAATGAACTTTAAGAATTCTGAAAAAATTACAGAAATTGTATCTAGGAACGACAATTGGACATGTAAAAAACGAAAGTGGAACCTCAACTAGAAGTCTTAAATAAATGGTGGTAAAAAATTTGCGGAATTTTTTAGGTAACGGCATACATATTAAAAATCTACAGCACCGGAGAAGAAACTTAAATTGTTGCCGAAACTGGAAAATGGTCCAGAGACGCGTTAGGGACCTGAAAATTGAAGAACAGGACCTAACTATTGAGGACATTACATCCGCAATCAAAAAAGCAGCACGCTACAACACGAGCAACGCCTCAATGCATTTTATTAACAGATGGTTCAATTGGAAATGTTATAAGAAGAGACAGACTGTGTTTGCCGCTTTGCACAGCTTTAGAATATCAGGATTGGCAGAAGATAAGCAGGCTTATGAAACGGCTCAACAGGAGTACAAGGTTATGTGTGTTAAAAGCAAACTCGAATATGAACAGGGTCTTGAACAAGGGCGTAGCCAGCTTTCCGAAAAGGTGGGGGCAGCTGTGCCTGAACTTTTCCTAAGTACTTCTTAAATTATATTTTTCAACATTAAATAATTAGATCAAGATGCTTTTGATATGAAATGAGAAACAAACTTCCAAATAATGGAGGAAAACTTAAGTTATAAATGAAAAAGTGCATTTTTCGGAGTAAAATCTATGATAAAGGGGGGCAGCTAATAAGGGCAAAACACCGTGGCATCTCCTTTATGAATTGTGCAGCGAAGCTTCTAATGAGTATACTGACGACCAGGCTAACAATGTGGGTAGAGAAGCACAATAAACTAAACGAATTCCAAGCTGGCTTTCGACGCGGATACTCAACGGTTGACAACATTTTCAATTTGGCCTCCATTGTAAGAATCAAGTTTGAGGAGTTGAAAAATTCTGTGCTTACGTTGTGGACTTCAAGGCTGCTTTTGACCAAGTACTTCGTCAACTTCTTATATACAAGCTACAAGGACAAGGGTGTCAACAAAGATGATACGTTTTCTAGAAAAAATATACTCGCAAACGAACTGTGCAGTTTGGACTGGAGAGGAACTCTCCGAACAGTTTCAAACATTGAACGGTGTGAAACAAGGGTCCCTTATGTCACCATTACTCTTTGCGTTGTACCTGGACGATCTTCACGAGCACATAGGAGGTGGCCTGTACATTGAGAACACCAACATAAGGCTGTTATTGTATGCAGATGATATTGTAATCGTAGCGGATAATCCCTCAACACTACAACAAATGATTGGAAAACTGGAGCTATACTGCACACTGTGGGGCATGGAAGTTAATAAAACGAAGTCCTCGGACTCGATCATGGTGTTCCGAAAAGGAGGCAGGCTGTCAGCATTGGAAAATTTGACATTTCAGACAGCGCCGGTGAAGGTAGTACAGGAGTACAAATACCTTGGAGTTGTTTTGACGCCAACAATGAGTTTCAAAAAACATGTGGCAGCAAGAACGAGAGAAGCAAAAGCGAGCAAAAACTCAGTGTGGGCAAATTTTCTAAACAAGGGAACCCTAAACGCTGCAAACCTCTAAAATTTTGCAGAAGGTTCGATATCCCGGGGTTCGAACCCATTGAAAAGTCTAAGGTTCGGTTCGTGGACCGGTTCCTGCAACCCCTGAACCCAAGGTTCTGGTTCGAACCTCGAGTTCACTTGAACCTAACAAAAAATATTTTCTCCATTTATTACTACTTATTGTTTAAAATAATATTTTTTTTTAATAAAGCAATTTTAATTATTCAATTCTTTAGCTGACATTTACAACAAATGAGAACTGCTTAGTTAAAAGTTAATAAGAATTATATCTTTTAGGAGCTCTTCACCTATACTAGCTCTTAGATCAGAAAGAACAAACTTAAGTGTTTAAAAGGCTCGTTCAACTGATACCTGCGTTGCTGGAACAGCAAGTATAGTCAAAGCTATATTTCTTAAGTCCTCGTTTTTTTGACTTTTCCAAAATGTTGAAACATTTGTCTATGTATTTTCTCTTGTACAAGTTTCAAAAGAATCTATAACATCATTTATATTTGATATTTGTTTACTGCTTTCTATTTGTTTCATAAATTTCTCTTCTTCGCCATCAGACGTTGAGTCTGATCCGTTAAAAGTTGAACTTGGAAAACTCTCATTAAGAAAGAACTCTGAATGCAAAAATCTTTGAGAGTTAGTAAGCGTTCGCAAATTTTGAAGGATGAGTTTTAACGCGTTACACAGTCTAACACTGTTTTATTCAATTTTTCTCTATGCAAAAGATTTAAAATAGTGTGAGTACAGAGTTTCTTACTCAGTGTGCGAACTCTATTAATGTCAATCTGAACTTCCTTAAAAAAATAGTTAACTACTACATTTAAGGTGTGTGCAGCACAACGAACTGTAATTATAGAGTCCTCCGGAAATTTATTGAGCTATCTTCGTCATCGTGCAAATCAAGCTTTTGACTCACATGAGCAACCTTCATTAACGTTGCATTCTTCTTAGTTGCATTTCTCTTTCGCTATGAAGTTGTCATTTAATACGTAATTTTTCTGCCCAAACCATATTTGCTTTTGTCGACAGTTATAGATAGGGGATATTGGAAGTCTTAAAACCTTGGAGAGGCCATCAAACCTCAAAATATCTGATTTTATAGTTTTGATAAATTCTCTATAAAATATACTTAATTTTTTGATCCATGTTGTGCAAAGATCTTAACATTTGGAAAATCTTATGGAAAAAAGCCCGGTGTAATGTACATATGTGATGTTAAACAAGTATGCTCGGTTACATTTCATTACTAGGTCAAATGGCTTAGATTAATCGAATTTAACCTTATGTTCATTGTTCAAAGCAGTGTCGATTTCATTCAAACGGTTTCCTTCCAAATTATCTAGTAAACAATTTATATAAAAAGTCATACAAGCTTAATTCAAAGCACAATCGTTTTACTAAAATTTCTATAGATTTCCAATATTTCCCTGTTCATGTCTTTAAAAAAACCATTTAATTTTGTGAACCGAACCTAATTTTTAGAAAAAGTGGTGCGGTTCGGGTTCAGGTTCGAGGAGTCAAAAATTTTAGGGGTTCGGTTCATGGTCCGGTTCGTCGGACCGACAAAACCCGAACCGAACCGGTTCATGTTTTTTTTTAGACCGGTTTTTAGCATCCTTTCTAAATAAAAAAAAAGAAGGGGGAAACCAAAAAAAAAAAAAAAAAAAAAAAAAGCGCAGAGAAAATATAAAAAAATAAAAAAAAAATTAGACAATAAAAAAAAAAAGAAATTTTTTAAAAAAAAAAAAAAAAATAAAAAAAAAAAGGGAGGGGGGAGTTGGGGTTTTTTAACGGGGGCCAAAAAAAGACAGTTAAAAGGGGGATATATCAATAATGAAAAAAAAAGAGTTGGAAGACATGCAGCATTTTGTGGGGTCCGGTTCTAGGATCCGTGTTTGATAAAGTCACACTTAAACAGAAGAGGTAGTCATGGCGTTAAATGGAGAAATGGGATGGAAGAATCTGGCTAGATTTACTGAGGGGGCTATAATATATAGGAAAAATATTATTAATGAAGATTTTTAATACAAATGAAACAATTAAAATAGACAAATTATAATACTTGTAAACTTTGTTAAAACGACAGAAGAAAAGCTGACGGTTATAAACCAAGATTTAAAATGTTTATTTTTGGAATTAGTAAATATTCTGGAGCTACAAACTATGTATATGTATATGGAAAAAATAAACATCTATCTATCTATCTATTAAAAATCTGAAAAACTTTTCCGGGGTAGTGTATACATGCCAGCTTTGACCAGAAAAAAATGTGGAATTATTAATGGGTAGATAGTTCGAAAAAAGCTTGTGATAAAATTCGCTGTTAAAAATTCAGGGTTGGTACTAGAAGTATAAAAGTATCAGTTGATGTACTTAAAAACTGCATACTCAAAAAATTAATAGCATCGGGAGCCGGTTCCCCCAACAAATCCGGCCATGCCCTTTGTTAAAAAATCGTAAAAATTTCTCGTTATTATAGATATAACAAGTAAGAGTGTTGCGGTCGAGTGCCCCGACAGCAAAATACCCTGTTCCAAGTGGTTCCTATAGCTTTGAACTCCTTTTATTTTAAAATTTATTTGAATAAATGGGGAGGCGCACTTGCATATCTTCGGTGTTTTTGCTCGGATCTTATAGTGGTATACAGAATAGACACATATTGGGCCTTACTGAATATATATTAAGTCACTAGGTTCAAGCTTAAAAATTGTAGCTCTGACAGTTTTTCGCTGTTAAAAGATGGAGGAGGAGGAATTTTCCAAATCTGAAACAAACTCGATGTGGGTACAGTATACATCTACATACATGCCAAAAATTGTGGCTCTGACATCGACGCGTTCATACAGACAGACAGTCGGACATGGCTAAATCGACTCGGCTGTTGATGCTGATCAAGAATATATATACTTTATGGGGTCGGAGGTGCTTCCTTCGGGCTGTTACATACATTTGAACAACTTCATGATCCCCTTTTTCCCATTTTTAATGAGAACAGGGTATAAAAATGATTAATTCAAAACAAAGAGTGAGAACTGCAAAAGTAGTGCCACATTAATATCGCACGAACCTATTTTAAAATACGATCAACAAGGCAAATTTCTGTGATATCAAGAATCAACGCTTTTTTAAGGTATTTATTAGGAGTGGCCAATAGTATGGTTGTACAAATCTCATCTAAATATCGTTTTGAAGATACACTCTCTGGGCAAGTGTAAATCCATACAAAATAATTCAAACACGAGCATTATGGAATACTGTAGACACTGCCTGGAGTTAACTCCAAAATGACCAAGCGTTCAAATCTGCCATCCCTCTTATAGACCTACTTTGTCACCTTGGCACGTTCCTATTAATTCTTAGTCCACTCATCTAGGTGTTCAATTCTTTAAAGAAAACACGCTTCTATAGATTGAACTGATGGCGCTTGGAGGATGGGCCTGCGGCCAGCTCTTGATCCATTTGCTGCTGCTGCTGCTGGTGCTGCTGTGGTGCTGGCTCTGCAGCTGTCTTCACACTCTGTTGATATACCAATCCAGCGACTCCTGGTATCGTATTGCAGCCCACACAGGAATGCAACGTTTCGTGTATAAATATATCACAATCCAGACAAAAGAATTGCTTGCAATAGCCACATTTGAAGACCTGCTTATCCATGGCTGAACCAATTACCTTGGCACAGGCATAACACTGCCGTAAGCCACCACGGTCGGGTGAAGAGAGGGGCACCTCTTCAAATGAGACCTCCTCAAAATGTGGAACGGGAAACAGATGATGATAGGACCTTGCCAAATGGGGGGCGGAGACCAAAGTCAAACCACAGGACTGGCATTCCACAGGCAACTCACAGTACTTGCTGTTGCACTGCGGGCAATGATGTCCCGTGGTGCACAGCCCACTGGGTTCATCCAGGTTCTCGATGTGACACATACACATGGACAAGGGTGCATCCTTGCCCTCCACCTCGTGCTTGCTGTGTGGGAATCCCATGCGTATGAGGGAATTATGCTGGCTTTTGGCCGCTGGCGGAGGATCCACCTGAGAAAGTAGTTGATCACGGAAGTGAGCATCATCCAGCACAGCGCCAAAGGTGCCGCGGGTTTGTTGGGTAAGGTAGCGGGCCACATGAATCTCAGCGGACAAAGAGATCACCGAACAGCGTATGCCTTCTTTTTTGAGCTCATCGATGGTCAGGTTGAGGTCCACCGGATCACAGGTAGTCAGAGAACCCATAATTATGACTATCTCACGTGAAGCATGAGAGGGGACTACTTTTAGGGTCTTCAGAGCCAAGTCCAGGCCATTTTGTAGAGAGGGTTCACTGGTCAGAGGCACGTGGGCCAAGCTAAATGTGGATTAGAAGTTAGCAAAAGATAGCAGCAAGTCTCCAGATACTTACCTCTCCAAGGCCTTGAGATGCACACGTGAGGTGCCCGTCAATTCAGTTATCTTCTCAGCTCGCTTGGCCTTCAGAGCAATGATGCCCAGCTGGCTGATGGGATTCTGATCAAAAAACTCATCAATGAAAAGCTCCAACAACTTAAGAGTGCAACGCAGACGAGTGGGTTTCAAGTCGGGCACGCTCATAGCCTCAGAACAGTCCAAGATGATGAAGAGATGCCTCATCATGCCCAGACGGTTCTGTTTGGTTTTTTGCTCCTGTCGCTGCCGCTTCGCCTTTTGTATAATCTCCGCAATGGCGCCATCCAGCAGGCCATCATCATCCTCCTTGATTGCCTCCCAAGTCTTCTCATAGCCCGTCTCCCAGCGGTATTCCTTCTGGTCATCATGCTCATCGTCCGCCATCATAAACAGTTCTACGGAGCCGGCTAAAATCAACACCAACAAATCAGTGTGTACACCCCACCTAAAAGTGAAACAGAGTTGCCTATTTTGTGCAAAAATAATATTGTCAATTATTTTAAATCGAAGACATAAAATTTTTAATAATTATAATTTAATAATAATATACATTTTATTGAATATTAATATTTCAGTAAAATAATTTAAAATAAATTAATTTTTTTCTTTAGCGTTGCCACCCTTGTGGTCAAAAACTCACCACTTAAAGTGATTGGCTGACAAAGTGCTACGCCACGCGGACGAACGGAAAATCACCCTACACCCCAGAGCAGGTCATATCAGGCTGTTCAACTATTAATCACAAATATATAAGTTGAAAGTGTTTAACTAGACAATACTAAATATATTGTATCACTTATTTTTGTAGTTTGGGGTAAATTGAACTCTATTTTAATCCCCCTCTTTTATTTTAACTTTTATTAAATCACAAATAAAGAAGCGTCTCCCAAAGTCGAACTGGCCGAGACCAAAGCAGCACTAGTCCGCGTCCACAGACGGCGGTAACAATTTTGTTTTTGGCATTCAGAGTTGCAAGTTGCGCGTGCAACGGTCTGCTTGACAAGCAAAAGTGACAACTGTTTTTAAATAAAAAAAAAACAAATAATTTCTATAAATATTCTAAATAAAGATTTTTGTTTATGAAGGTGGGTGGGTTAGTCCTTAGTTCTAATGACAAAACCACAAGTGAAAGAAATACCACGAAATATTTTTGTGAAAATAAACCAAACAGTGGCTTTGTGTGAATGAAGTAAATAAATTTGTAACTACTAAAACAAATTTGTAAATATTGTTATATTTGTTGCTGCTGCTGCTGCCAATTGTATTGCAATTTTCGCGCCCGGTTTGCCTATGTTTTGCTGCTTTCCATTTTGGACTCTACATACTGCAATTACAGTTAGAGATGAACCATTTGTTGTTTGTGCGGTTAGTGACAGTCGCTGCGACTTGCATGTTGTCTGAATATCCAAACCAACCAAATATTTAAATACATTTACTGTGAGCTTTCAGTATATTTTTAACTTCAGAGATCTTGATGGACCAAAATAAACATCGAGAGGAGTTAGAGGAATATGTGGTCGTTACTTTTAAGGCAATTACTAGGCTTCTGACTTTTACTTTACATTTATATATAGGCAAAACATTTGGTAAGTCATTGAGTATAGTAATAGAGAATGAAAATAGTCGTATTGAAATAGGCCGGTACTCTTATTGCTTTGTGGGAATTTCTTTCAGGAATATTTGTAGGGAACAGTCACAATTTGCTGAATTTTTCTCATCTCTTTTTTTTGAGCAATTCACCACACTAAGCAGACACACACGCATACACTGCCAATGATACTGTTGGTTAGCGTTGCCACCTGGTTATTATTTTTCTGTACTGTACTTTTTCTTTGCGGTTTGGTCGTCTTGTATCCAGCCAGTTTGTTTAAATAGTCGATTTAAACAAGTTTTAATATTTCAATGCCTTCTTCAACAGAAGCTTAAGCCGCGGCGCAGTGTATAATGTTGGCACAGGAGATAGCACCAACAGAAATTGGCAAACACGCAAACATAATCAGAGGTGAGTGGTGCAAAAATAAAAGTGCAGTTTGAACAAATCTCCACTCACACCCCCCCTCCCCTTCCCCAGTTGCTCAAGAGGAATTGGCAAATATGGATGTTCTCGTTTGTGGACGCTGTCTAAGGGCATACAATTTTGTCGAGGAATTTCAAGCCCATAAGGAGGATGCCTGTGAGAAGGAAAATGCCAACCTCAAGGAATCCCTCGACACTAAGCCCACTATTTGGGCCTTTACCCTATGGAAGGCCACACAGCTGCACCAGCGCAAGGAGTCTAGCAATGCCAACTCCTGGGCTCTCTACCAGCATTGGGTGAAACTCGAGGAGAGTGTGAGGGAACCTTGGATAGTGGCCGGGAAGACCATACAATCGTTTGGCAAGATTGGACATGGCCAGCTTCAGGATATGCCAGTTCGCATTACCAAAACGGTGGTTAATCCCAATAACAACAACAACACATCAAATAGTAACAACAACACCAGCAGCAGTGTCTCACCCACCAGAAGTAAGTTCCAAGAACGTTTCAAAAATTCCATTTAATAACTGTCTGATCCTATTCAGAATCACCCGCTGGCGGAAAACTGCCCACTTTGGCAAACCAGCTCAAGGACACTGAAAACGAGCGTCCCAAGTCCACACTGCCCTCCGTGGGTGCCAGTTCCACATCTGCGGTGAAGCCCAACAATCGTCTGGCCATACGCGTCGACTTGAAAACGGAGCAGCGCACTGAGGAGGCTGTGGAGAAGATTGTGGCCAAACGCTTTAATCCACGACGCAAGACCCATGAGTATCTGGTCAAATGGGTGGATCGTTCGCATCATGAGAATACCTGGGAAGTGATGGCGAATCTGGAGCGGGTGCCCTACTTTCTGCAAATGTTCGAGAAGCAGTTGGCGCGACAGAAACTGACGCGTGAAAAGGGTATAGATGCTTTGAAAAGGCTTCAACAGCCCAGCAGCACGAAGGTGGAGTCGCCCTCCCCAGTCAGTCCGTCGGGTCAAGGCTCACCGCCGTCGCGACCCTCACGTACCTCCAAGACCAAGGCCATGGATGCCTTTAAGCAGTGGGTGAACGAGGGCGGTGCCAACGAGGAGGGTTCCACCTCTTCACCCTCATCGGCCAATGAAGAAGAATCGGCCACAGAACAGGAATGGCCTGCGGCCTCCTCTCCCTCCCCCTCATCGACGGCACTCAAACGCAAGCTCAATCACACTGACTCCAGTCTAGAGAGCAGCGGCCTAGGCCTGGGAGAGGATTTGGAAGAGGATCTTATACCCTCGCATACGGTGAAGCGCTTAAAAAATGGCGGCAGCTCGGTGCAGCTGAACAAGCCCCGAGCCCTATTGACACAGGAAAAGAGCACGCCGCAGCTGGCTAAAATCAATGGCAACACATCCTCCAGCGCCGTACCCGTGCCAGCGTCGGCGGAGCACAAAATGGGTGAGATAATCTATACGGAGGATAGCACCAGTTCGGGCATGTTTCGAAAACCCGAAATGCCCAACACAATTCAAGTGGTAAGTTTTGGTGTAGAAATGGCAAAGTCAGCTTTCCTCCATCTCCATTTGCTTTCAGAAAAAAGACAAAGTGCAATGTCCCGTGCGTTATCTCTCCCGCTCCGAGATGGCCAGCAATTCAAGAGGTGTTTTTCGTGTGGAGCAGCCACCGGCAGAAGCAGCAGTTGCTGCCGTCACCCCCAAAGTTAGCCCTGGGCTGCCTGGTCTAGCGAAGCGTAATCCGCCGGCTCGCGCCTCGCCTCTGACAGTGGGCCAGCGACAGCAAGTGTTGCGCCCTGCAGGTCAGCAGCAGACAACACCCCAGCAGCGTCGTCCCCTAGCGGCACAAAGCAGCACCCCGCAATTCCGCCAGCAGCAGCAGACACCCCTAAGAAACCAAACCGTGCAGCAGGCAGGCGGTGGTCGTATATTAGCACGACCCGGTGCGGCTGGGACTCAGCAAACGAGACCAGCAGTTGGCACCAAAGTGGTCACGCCAGAGCAGAAGATTTTGCAGTTATCCAAATCGGGTGACTTGAAGGTCACACGCAAGGTGGTCACCCGTGAGGAGGTTATAGCCCAGCGTGCGTCTCAGGCGCGACAACAGCAGCAGCAGCAGCAACAGGTGAAGATTCAGCAAGTTCAACAGTTACGAGGAGCAGCCGCCAAGCATCAGCCCACACCCCAACACCGCCAACCTCAAACGCAACCATTGCTGAAGCTGGATTTGGAAGAGGAGCAAGAGCAGGAAGAGGCGCCGGAAGAGGTCCAGCTGTGCCCCATAACGGGCAAACTTATTGGCCAAGAGGAGACTCAGTTGCAAATGGAACAGGAACAGCAGCAGGAACAACAACGTGAACAGCTAGAGGCTGCAGCCCAAGCACTTCTAGGCTCCGATCAGCAAGTTTTAACCAATGAGGATGGATCTGCGCTGCTGGTGCGTGGCGAAGATGGAACTGTCTATCAGGTGGCGGGTAAAACGGCCGAGGGACAAACTATATTGGTGACCCAAGGTCCCGATGGTGAGCAACAGTTTGCATACGTGGCTGCCGCCGGCGGTGATGATACGGATGTGCTGTCTCTGGATCATGCGGTGGCAGAGGCAGTCCAGGGTGCCGGAGGGGGGACACAGACTGCTGCGGCCACCTCAGATGGAGAACAGATACTGGTGTCCATGACCGAGGAAGAGTTGGCCCAGCACCAGGCGGCTGTACTGCAGCAGCAGGTGGAAAGTGGAGGAGCATCGGGCACCCCAGCCACTGCACAAATTCACATAACCACCTCTGACAGTGATGGCACGGAGGCACAGATACCAGCCGAAGTTGTTCAGGCGGATCTACCCTCGCCGGGTAAGTTGAAAAAGAATACAAATCATTTCGTTTGCTAATTTTATGCGTTTTTTTTTGCAGGTGGCACGCGTCGCGTGGTATTGTTGCTACAGGATGGCACCTTCATGATGACAGAAATGCACGAGGAACAGTTCAAGACGCTAAACATACCGACGTAAATTAGTGCCCAACTCGTTCGTTATGATGAAGAAGCTGATGGTCAATGTTTGGTTAAGCCTAAAGTTGGACTCGGATATCAATTGTTAAATTGAAAAATTAGAATTTTGGCTAAAGTAATGTTTGTTCTTTGGAGACTGCAGTGAAGAGATTTCAAAATTCTACAAATCCAACAACGGCTTTGCCCCACTCCCACTTTACCTACCATATACAACACTTACATACACATATAAACAAAATGTACTAATAACGCATTAATTTATCATTATCAAAAAACGCTGAACGGGTTGTGTATTTCTCTCGTCTAGCGAAATGCAATTCTTGCATTTTAATTAACAAACAATTTGAATTGATGAATACGTTAGCCCTAGACTTAGATCTTAACATTTATTATGTATTATACGTTATTTTTAAGTATTTTTAAAAAAGAATTAAGAAACAAAACTTAAACCACATCTGCAAAAACCAGCATGTTTATTATGATTAGTTTCCATATCTAGAAAAAAAAATCGACTTGAGTAAGGAAAACAAAAATCTAAAAGAAATATCTGTAAAATATATATAAATTGCAAATTTCAATTTAAAATAAAATAGAAATCAAATCAAAGCAAAGACAACTTGCGCACAAACTCCAATAACTATTAACGACAGCTAAGATAAAACTTCTCACTGCCTGAGGTTTTTTACAGTCATCTCATAAGAAAACTTGACCCACTTTACTCCGCAGTTTGACAAGTCCCACAGCAAAATTAAAAAAAAAATCCAGCGGGATCTAGTGAAATCAATTTTTTAAGTAATTACTAGACAGCGGATTTTGCGTATTTGCATATTTTGAACCGCTTGTCGGATTTAATTTCTGATTGCACACATCTTATTTTTATTGAAAAATGATGTAAGTCCGCTAAAAACTATTTTGCATAAATTGCATATTAAAATATTATAAGAAACTCCATGTTTCAGATCACATATTATCCTGGTAGGCCAGGGTTACTAAAAGGTGAACAACAGAAGATGAGTGATAAAAAATTCTTTTGATTTAAAAACGGCTGAAAGATTTGCCATAAAACTGTTTTGAAATACATTTATGAGGTAACCGGCTTGCGTTGCTCAGGGTTCGGAAGTTATTTTCGCGAGATATTTTAACCTATTTACCGTGACTGTCGACTTTTATAATCGCGAAATAATACGGATCTCCATGGTAACAAGACCGCTAATTACTTAAGGAACTGCTCTTCAAGTCCACAAATGGCCACACATAGTAACATTGACATGAATATAACAATACTGAACCGCGATAAATACCATGGAAGACCAATACTAAAGAATATAGTCAAGATTATAGGAATCGTTTTAAACCACTTTCCTTTACCAACAAATCATTAAATAGCGGAAAAATACCAAAGAGGATCAAAAATAGTAACAATTCCAAACAAATTGTACTCCCTATAGAGTGAAAAATGCTAGGATCAATGCATAAGAGCCATTCGAAGCTAAGGGTTCTCCATGGTAATAAAACCGCTAATTACTCAAGAAACTGCTTTCCAATACCACAAATTATAATAACATAGTCACGATTATGACACTACTGAACCGCAATATACATAATGGAGGACCAATGCTAAAAAATATAGTCTCTTATTTTCCCGTCTTTAATTGCCAACCATTACATCTTCGTTATAGTCTAAACAAATCATACAATTTTGTATATATCCGGATTTTTTGGACCGATCTTGATCTTGACCCGTCAATTTACACGTCCACATTATACAAAAAGTTTTAGAAATTTAGCGACTTTCTGACCGTTGGATCCAACCATTTACGCGTCTACAATCGCCATCAAATCTTAATGATTCCCTTTCGGGGAATTCATAAAATTTTGCAAATTTTGCAAAAAACCAAGCTCAAATAATAATTTTTGACTATACGGCTATACGGCTCCTATATATACTCGTTTACTATTGCCGTCTATTAAGTCTTCAAAATTATCGTTAATCATATGAAGAATTTGCAAATTTCGCGATTCTTTGAGCCGTTCCATCTACATATTCTATTTACCCGTCTACATTGCCATCCATCAAATCTTCATAATAATCATAGGTCATACGAAAAATTGGCCAATTTTTTGGATTATTCAATCTACGCTTCTTATTTATTAACGCCTGCGCTTTCATAAGTACTCAAATAAAAATTTGACAAATTTCGCGGTTTTTAGTCTACACCTCTTATTTACGCGTCTTCAATTGCTATCTATTCAATCTTCACGATTATCTTCGGTCCGTTGATTTTCTTGGCCACGCGTCTTTATGATACATATGAAACTCAAATGTTAATTTTTGATATTTAGCGATTTTTTTGACCATTTGTTCCTTCACTATTGCCGTCTATTAAATGTTCATAATATTCTAGCTCTTAGAAAAGTAAAAATTTTCCAATATATTAGAACGCTCACTATACCTTTCATTAGCCATCGCCTGCGGTTTTTTAAATACTCATATGAAATTTTGCCGAATTTTGCGGTGTTGGACCATTAAATGCTTATAAGAAAATGTTCAACTTTCGCGATTTTTTGATCGTTCGGTCTTCAATTTCTATTTAAGCGTCTATATTGGCCATGTATCTAATATTTATAATAATTTTTATTTATTATACATTTCACATATAATATTTTGCATATTTTTTTTACATATTTGCATATTGTGTACGCATAGAAAGAGTAGAGGTAGAAAAACTTTGCGATTACCGTTTGAAAGAGCGTTCAAAATGAGAGAAAACAAGTGACAAACATCAACACTCTCAGTGCAAAAATTAACCGTTATGTTTCATTTTCGGTTTGTGAGCGGTGCACTACTATAGCCGCACTTTATTAAATTAAATAATTTATAGAAAAATGTTAACGAATTAATATATTTTTATTCACTTTAATAATGAGTGTAACCTTCTTTAGCACTAATTAACTCATAGATTCTATTTTGCATACTATCTGTGAGGTTTTTTAAATCTTTAGGGGACAGTTCTTCCCAAGCCTTAATTATTGCCAATTTGAGCTCCTTAGTACTATTGTACTTGGTGTTTTGAGCATAAATCCATCGGACCAGCAACGCCCACATCGGATTCATGTCCGGGGGCACGCGGGCCACTCTAAAAACCGAACATTATTGCCTTCAAGCCGTGTATTGATGCGTTGTCCTGTTGGAAAATGAACTTTTTACGCCTTCGGTTGCGAAGAAAAGGCAATAAATTCATTTGCAAAATGTCCACTTATTCTCTCGAGTTCATATGAATGCTTGGAAATGCCAGCTGCCAGCATCCAGACTCGCAGAACGCAGCCCAAACCATCAATGATCCTCCTCCAAAATTTCTCTTAGAAAAGTATAGGGGTTCCTTCCTCAAATCCTCCAAAGTCCCATCCGAACAATTAAACTTTTTCTCATCCGAGAAAAGGAAAAAAAAAAAAAAAAAAAAATTTTAAAAAAACCCAACTTTTATTAAAAATCTGGAAAGATGAATTAGTATTTGCATTGCTCTATAAAAACTTTTTACTTTTGTCCAGTCAGTTCCCATGTTATCTCTGCCGAATTTCACCCGGGCTTCCTTATGGCGGTCCAGTAACCTTGGTGCCACCTTCAATTTTTGTCGCACTATGTTTTCAGACTTCTCAAAAGCCCGTGCAACGGTCCACCGAGACACTTTTAGGCCACATTCAGCCTTTAATTCATTAGAGTTCTTTAATGAATTACTTGCAGCACTTAATAATCGGCGCTGGTCACGCTGATTTATCTTCGGCTTACGTCCTCCGTGTTTTTTTTTTCATATTCATTTCGGTTTTTACAAATATTTCGCACAACTTCGTCGGATCGTCCAATTTTTCAGACAATTTCACGAAATGAGGAATTCTCACTTTTGAGCGTCAGAGTTTGGCCTTTGTCGACATCTGACAGCACTGGCCCACTTGGTATATTTACAAATTTATTACAAATAGTTACTCAGCGAAGTGTACTCAAATAAAATCGCCACCAGAAAACACAGAATAAGAAATTAGATTGATAGCCGCACAATGTAGTGCACCACGCTTCTTCCATTTTATGGTCAGTTTAATCGACCCACTGAAGCGGCTATTCGGGCTATTGTGACTAAATTTCGCACCAAATTTACATTGTTGGACATTAAACCACCAACACGCTTACGTAGAGTGCGAACTGTAGAAAATATCGCAGCTGTATCGGCCAGTGTTAATGATGACCATCGATTCGTCGCCGTTCGCAGCAATTGGGCCTCTGTTACTCAACAACGTGGAAAATTTTGCGGAAGGATTTAGGTGAGAAGCCTTTCAAATACAGCTGGTGCAAGAATTGAAGTCGAACGACCTACCGCAACGTAGAATTTTTGGTGAATGGGCTCTTGGAAAGTTGGCCGAAGATCCACTTTTTTACCGAAAAATTGTGTTCAGCGACGAAGCTCATTTTTGGCTCAATGGGTACGTAAATAAGCAGAATTGTCAATTTTGAAGTGAATATCAGCCAGAAGCATTGCAAGAGCTACCAATGCATCCATGGTGCGGTTTATGGGCTGGTGGCATCATTGGACCGTACTTCTTCAAAGATGATGCGAATCGTATCGTAACTGTGAATGGTGAGCGCTACCGTGAGATGATATGCAACTTTTTTTTGCCCAAAATGCAAGAGCTTGACTTGCATGACATGTGGTTTCAACAAGACGGTGCCACATGCCACACAGCACGTGCAACAATGGACTTATTGAGAGGCGAGTTCGGTGAACATTTTATTTCACGTTCGGGACCGGTCAATTGGCCGCCTAGATCGTGCGATTTAACGCCTTTGGACTATTTTTTGTGGGGCTATGTTAAAGCCCATGTCTATACAGACAAGCCCGCTTCAATTGACGCATTGGAAGACAACATTGAAGCATTTATTCGTGAGATACCGGCTGAAATGTTGGAAAGAGTATGCCAAAATTGAACTAAACGGATGGACCATTTGAGGCGCAGTCACGGTCAACATTTGCATGAAATTATCTTCAAACATTAAATTATATGGACCATACTATCGATTCAAATAAAGATTTCATGAATTTTTCTGAATTTTATGTTTTTTTTAACTTTCCTATAGCTCTAAAAAAATCACCCTTTAGTTCTTGATTTGGCTTATAAACCATTTCTAAGTAGCAAGTCGGTAGTGCGGTGCTGTTTTTTTGACACTAAGTCTACTTATCAAAATTGCGGTATTACTAAGTATTATACTTACACCGTAAAACACCACCATCGCATTTCAATCTCGTGCCACCGCCTACTACCGCATTTGAATATCGTTAGGCACCGAATTACTACCGCAATGTTAATATTGGGTCGTTCACTAAGTAATTTCATTTGATGACAACTTATATGAACAACTTATGATAACTTATTGAATTTTTTCGCAGCCAACTTCACACTTAACCGCTTTACAGCTATATATTTCAACAGCTGATATATACCCCGTTAATACGCACAGTTCTATCGAGTGGTTTTCGATTAATTCTAAGTTAGACCTCTATGGGCAGGATAATAACCGCTTGTCCATTAAAGGCGGGAATTCGGTACAACAATTGCGGCGACTTCTTTCATCTTTGGTGAATTTTCCAAACTTTTAGCTTTTATCTTCCTTTAACCATCAACAGATGTTGTAGCTGTTTGTTGCTAGTATAAATGTGCCCATTAAACGCGAACTTGACGTGATCAAGAAAAAATGGGTATAAGGTGTTGCTACCTGATGCCTCTAGTTTCACAATTTGTTGGTCCCGATCCCAGGCTATTTTGAGTGTTCCACTGTGTTATAATTAATTATTCCATTAAATTTATCAATTATTGTGCATTGGCATTCCGTATGTTGGAAATTATAAGTAATTGGCATTACAAACGAGCCAAGTGCCAAAAGGGTAAGTTTGAAGAGGCTTCGGTCTAAAAAATTATGCTGGCCTCACATCAGCCCAACTTGCTCTGAATAGAGATAGTAAATTAATTCAATATTTCAAAGAGCATTGTCAAATTTTCTCTAATCAAAAACAGAGTTGCCGGACCAATGCACATCACTTTATACCTGTAGACAAATAATTCACGTTAACTTATCATGAAAAAATTTATTCACGTATAAGTGTGTTTATATGCACAAATAATAGTAAGTCATTATAAACTTGCAAAGGGTGCTATAATTTAGCCCAGAATTTGCAACGCATGGAAATATTCATTTCCGACCCTATAAACTATATATATTCTTCATCAGGGCGACGAGCTAAGTCGATTCAGCTTTGTCCGTCCGTCTGTCTGTTTCTACGCAAACTAGCCTCTCAGTTTTCGACCGGATCGGATGACTATATCTTATAGCTGCCATAGGAAATACCGGCCGGAAAAGAGGTTTTAGTGAGAAAAACTTTTTGTTTTTAATGTTAACGTCTCCCAACTGAGCGATTATTAATATTATATGCTTTCACACAGATTTGGAAGTTTTGGTCAAAATCGGATTACTATATCTTATAGCTGCCAAAGGAACTATCGGTCGGAAAATGGGTTTTATTTAGAAAAATTGTTTGTTTTTATGCTGGCGTTCTTAAACTCTGATATATTAAAACATTTGTAAGGGTAATAAAAATTCGGCAAAGACGAAGTTTAAAATGTGTGGGCCCTATCGAAGATGAAAGATCGAAATAGCAAATTTTCGGCATATTTTATTTAGATGTAGCCCGAAAATGGCAAAAAAGAGATTGGATAAATGAGAAATATAATTTCATAAAATCGTTGTACGCAATAAAAATCATGTTTATATTGCACTAAAACCAACCAAATTACTTAGTCAATATGCAATCAACTCCATCAGCTTTGAAGTAGTAACAGACCTGTAGCAGATAACTACTATATATAATTTAAAATGAGTTTAAAAAAATTCACTATTTCTTATATGGTAATTATGTTAAAAATTTCATAGGAGTGAAGAAATAATATTCTGTCCACAGTCTTCGAGCCAAGTCTATTCTTCTTCTCGTGATAGTGTTTTCAGCGAAAGAACTACTCACTCAGTCATTTTAGGTTTCCTCTTCTCGATATCTATAATTTTTTGATGTCCCCAGAAGCAATCTGAAAAAACGCGCTATCTTTATGACGAGGGACTGCTGTCATTTTATGTACAGATGAGAAATCGACCGATAAACTGTCAGATGAATCCATCGTCGAAATTGGGTCTGAATCTTCAATCTCCATGCTACATTGCGGCGTGGCTATTCCATTCGGACGGTTGGTTGGTAACCCGCCGCCGCGGTGGGGTTGATAGCCAAGGCCAAAAAATTTATTTTAATAACGCTTGGGGGGAACCAACCAATCTAGTACTAAATCATTAATACAACCAATTATTACTTGTGCGCTTGCTTCCGTCCGGCCGCGCTCACCAAATGAAGAGAGAAAAGAGGCAACAAAACCAAGGATTGTGCAGAACGGAGCTTTAAATTTGTCCCTACAAGAATATAAAGTTTTAATACTAAATCGTGTTCCAATTGACTTAAACTAAAATGCATATTGCAAATAAAGGTATTGGACTAAAAACAACTAAGTGATTTTTCTGCAATAATATGCTTACATATTGTCTTAAACTATTGTTTTTTGGTGTCCTGTCGAGTGGTGTTTTTTTTTTAATGCATTGATTTGAGTTAGAGAAAATGTTCTGACCCCTGTCTTACCCTCAAATGAAAACTTTTGTTAAATATTAGTTAATGGTTTTTATTATTAATTTCAGCCGCCACCTTTTGCCTCCCTTCCGTGTTATTCGTGTTTTTTCTACCACTCATTTTTGTGCTGTTTGCTTATAAATATGTGCGTATGTGTGTGCGTGTACTATCGTGCGAACTATCGTGCGTGTAACATTCTTGCTAGCGTATATATTTTATTTTTGTGTTTTCATTGTTTGTGTTTGTTCATGTTTATTTGTGCCTTAGTTTTAATATTATCATTTTCATACTCTTGTTAATAATTAAAATTTTTTACAACACATTTTACGATGTACAGAAGACGGCGGATAGGGGAAAAGTTATTAAGATTATTGTGGTTTATAAACACATTTATTGTGGAATACATTAATAGAGATATATTATATTATTAATTATTATAATTATATAAGCTAAGAAATTATATTAATAAGATAAAAGAAAATGTATATGTAAAACTTATATAATTCTGGGATAAAAGAACAGCCCTGTATATGTTAAATGAAAAGGGCATAGTCATATTAAGCTGCTGGCACAGAATTAAACCATCATTTCGAATTCGTACTGCCGTTATCTTTTTGAGATAAAAAAACCGTTCTCCGACTATCTAATCGCCCAGTTGATCTTTTTCATCATGACACGAAGTCTTTTGGTACAAATACGCTGCACATATATTAGGCTAACTCTCAATTTTTCTTAACAATTTTTGAAATTTTAAGTATGAAGATGTTATTTTTATACACTTGAAAAGTGTTTTATAATTTTTCCGCACGTCTGTCCGTCCGTCCGTATGAACAAACAGATTTTAGAGATGTTAAGAGATCAAGGCAGATCAAGGTTATTTTCAATTTTTGCCACGCCCCCTCCCGCCCCCGCAATTTGGAAAAATCGTCATGTCTCCCACAGTTTTGTAGGTAGATGATTCGTGCTAGAGATAGTTAGTAGCAATATGTATCGATTTACTGAAAAAATGATAACGGTGCTTAAACTTAAGCATCTTTGCCACTGAAATCGAACGGATTGACTTCCACAGTTTAGGTTATGTTATGTTTCCAAAAAAAGTAGTCCAACTCGTCCAATAATATCAGCCACCAGTTAAATCCTCTGCAGGCAGTCTACAACTACTCCTATATCCCACAGTTAAAGAATTTTTCCCAATAATACTTAACAATGTTTATGATATCAACTTTAGCAAAATAATACCCCTCGAACAATTTAGGCTTTTGTCATCCCTAATCATAATCCTGCGTATGTCCCATTATGTTACAGAGAAGTTTTAATACAAAGAATAGAAATAACTTAATTTGAGAAAGAAGTTTAAAATGTAGAACGATTCAAGAGGGAGGGGGCGGCATTACCACACGCTACGCCACTGGCGAGGACCTATGTTTTGGAAAGCGCATTCAAAAATGTTAGTCTCCCGTCTTTTCGTTTGATTCCATCGTTTTGTTTACATATTATATGAGTGGCCAATGCCATCACATCAATAATGTTGCAGAGAAATGCATAGGTCCAGCGTCTTGTTGTATAATGCGTTAGCATTTGGTCCATAGAATCAACTCCGGGCTTAGTCGAATTATAAAACAAAATCGCTTCGGCTTTCAAGGCTTCGCCTTCAACATTTTTTGTGTAATGACTGTCACAAAAACCAAACACAGTTGAAAGGACTGGCCGTTTGGCGCTCTTCATCGCTTCTTTGGAAAGACATCTTTTGTTTGATCGAATGGTGCCAACAAATTCGAGGCCAATAGTAGCCAATCGTTGAGCGCCGTCTAATGTTGTTAAGAAATTATCGGCTATCATTGCTCTGCCGCTATTAGTGTAACGATTTGCAAGATAGATCAATACATTTTCACCTTGTCTCACCTCTCGCTCCTTGCAATGGAAATTTGGTCTTCGAACCGCGGGCCCACCATACTTTAATGCCATAAGCTGCTCAAACTGCTAGAATCATCAGAGAACACTATATTCCATATGTTTCCTTACAAATTATTTAAGGCCAGGCCCAGGTGTAAATTTAATCTAAACTATATATTAAGTTTGTGCAAAAGTATGTAACATGGAGAAGGAATCATTTCCGACCCTATAAACTATATATATTCTTGATCAGCATCAACAGCCGAGTCGATAAAGCCCTGACCGTTTGTCTGTTTGAACACCTAGATCTCAGCGACTAGAAGAGTTAGAGCAACAAAATTTGATATGTAAACTCCTATTGTCTGCACGCAGATCAAGTTTGTTTTAATTTTTTGTCACGCCCACCTCATTCCAGTTCTGCTTACTTCAATCCCCTTCGAGATCACATTATAAATTAGAGTGCGCATGGTCGTGAATTCGAGTCCCAGTTGTGCCCAAAATATGTTATATTTCTTTGATTTTCAGTGGTCTATTTGAAGTGTATAAGGATATCCTACGGCATGTGACATGGCGTAGGAAATGAAGAAAGGTCTTTCCTGGGATCAAATAAAAAAAAATTATATAAAGTCTTGCGGTATTTCCGCAAGCTTGTCTTTGCAAGCGCGTAGTTCTAGCTGTATTCGTCGCATCGGTTCACGCTAGAGCTTTTTGAAAGCTCTTTTCACGCGCTAACACGTGTTTGATTTATTGTTGTTTGTTTTTAGTCGTTCGTGAGTTATAGCGTCGCAAACATGGAGCAAAATAAAGAGAAAATACTGCATATTTTACAGTACTACTACGATAAAGGCAAAAATGCATCTCATGCTGCCAATAAAATTTGTGCAGTTTATGGACCCGATACAGTTTCCATTTCCACCGCACAACGATGGTTTCAACGTTTTCGTTCTGGTGCAGAGGTGATCGAAGATGCGCCACGGTCCGGAAGGCCTGTCGTCGAAAATTGCGATAAAATCGCTGAATTGATCGCAAGCTACCGGCATAGTAGCAGCCGTAGCATCGGCCAAGAGCTGGGCATGAGTCATCAAACCGTTATAAACCATTTGAAGAAGCTTGGATTCAAAAAGAAGCTCGATGTATGGGTGCCACACGACTTGACGCAAAAAAACATTTTTGCCCGTATGGATGCATGCGAATCGCTTCTGAATCACAACAAAATCGACCCGTTTGTGAAGCGGATGGTGACTGGCGATGAAAAGTGGGTCACTTACGACAACGTGAAGCGCAAACGGTCGTGGTCGAAAAGCGGTGAAGCTGCCCAGACGGTGGCCAAGCCTGGATTGACGGCCAGGAAGGTTCTTCTGTGTGTTTGGTGGGATTGGCAGGGAATCATCCACTATGAGCTGCTCCCCTATGGCCAAACGCTCAATTCGGACCTGTACTGCCAACAACTGGACCGCTTGAATGCAGCACTCATGCAGAAGAGGCCATTTTTGATCAACAGAGGCCGAATTGTCTTCCATCAGGACAACGCCAGGCCACACACATCTTTGGTGACGCGCCAGAAGCTCCGGGAGCTCGGATGGGAGGTTCTTTTGCATCCACCGTATAGTCCGGATCTCGCACCAAGTGATTACCACCTATTTCTGTCCATGGCGAACGAGCTTGGTAGTCGGAAGTTGGCCACAAGAGAGTCCTGTGAAAATTGGCTCTCCGAGTTTTTTGCCAATAGGGAAGCGAGATTCTATAAGAGGGGCATTATGAAGTTGGCATCTCGTTGGGAACTCGTCATCGAACAAAACGGCGCATATTTGACTTAAATCGCATTATTATAACCAATTTTATGAACAATTGAAAATTCAATAAAAATACCGCAAGACAACCTTTTTGACAACCTTATATCTAAAAATATAAAGTAGTTTTTCAAACTTAGCAACTTTCGGGGAAAGCATACAGTCTAATTACAGGTATATTCAGAGGTCGGTGGGAAATTGCCGGTGATTTACGGTATCACATGCTCAAATATGGTTGAGAAGTCGTCCTTAAAAGCTACATCCATCCTATAACTATATTTTCTACTCTTTTGTGTACCGGTATCCAAGTACCGATGTTTTTGGAAAATTAATGATGAAAGCACCTCTGACATAAATCCTTTAGCTGAAAGTAGAGGTTATGTCAATACATACATGTATTTGTATCAAAAGAAATAGGACAATACAAATAATTCAGTATTTTCACAACACGCTTTATGGGCATTATCTACAATATTTTCCTGAGCTTCAAACGTTCATAAAGTAAAGAAGATATATATATAAATTCCGCGTTGTAATTTTATGTCTTCGCTAAGAAATCGGATGGACACAAAACCAATGTCCAATCTTTATTTATATTTTACCGGAACATAAACCGGTCCCGACGTATCCGTATACCGAAATAAATCCAGGTACCGATACGGCACTGAATACCGAAATAATGTTAGAACCAAAACAGAACCTTTTACTGAAACGCAGTTTGCGTTCATCCAACCAAACAATTACGACTTCCTCGAAATATCAGCACATTCGATTAGCTAGGTGTACGGAAAATGATCAAAAGATTCTTGGGAATCAGTAGAACAATTCGGTGTTCACAAATAAAGGTGTAGAAACAATAACAAATCCATTTCGGGAAAACCACCTCCTGGTGGTTAAATAATATTTGTCTCTTTCGATCAACTTCAAACTAATACTTATATTGGTTTTTTTTGGCTATATTGATGGCGGAGTAGCGAAGGGTGCCGGGTAATATGCTAGCATTTCTATATTCCAACTCATAAAATATTTCACCTAAAAGTATTGCCCCTTTTATACAATTGCCTTACAATTTCTTATCGGCCCACCAAGCGTTTGTTCATTGTGTTTATTTTTGTTTACGCCCGGAGGGAGATAAGCTCTCCTCCACTGCGAGTTAGCTACAGATTGACTTGTTTTTTAGTTGATAATTGACCCTCGACGTGGACAGAGCGTAGAAACTGCAAGTAGGTTTCAATTGAAATTTAGTTCTTAAGTGGGGGATGCAACTGCTTGGGGGGCCGCACAAAAAGTTCTGCCAAATCTTATCGCTCGATAAGCTTCCTATCAATGTTAATCAGCAATCCACTCTGTCTCCCTCCTCCAGCATGTTGGCACATTTGAGAAATCTGTCGAAAGTGGCTACAAGGCGCTGCTACGCCTCCTCCTCTTCCTCCGCTTCTTACTTAATAGACCAGCCGGAGTTTAGTTTTTTGAAGGATTTGGGTCTGGAACGTGATAATCCTGGAGTGTACTCAGGCCAATGGCTGGGACGCGGAGCCGCAGTGACAAGCTATGATCCGGGCACGGGTCAGGCCATAGCTTCAGTGCGTCAGGGCACGGTGCAAGAGTTACAGCAAACCATTGGCCTGGCTACGGAAGCCTATAAGGAGTGGCGTCGTGTGCCCGCTCCCGTGCGTGGCGAGATAGTGCGCCAGATAGGCGATGAGCTGAGGAAATACAAGGAACCGTTGGGCAAGCTGGTTAGTCTGGAGGTGGGCAAAATCTACAGCGAAGGACAGGGAGAGGTCCAAGAGTTTATTGATATCTGTGACTATGCGGTGGGTTTGTCGCGCATTTATGCGGGACAGGTCATCAATTCGGAACGAGAGGATCATACCATTTTGGAGGCTTGGCGTCCCTTGGGATTGGTGGGAGTCATATCGGCCTACAACTTTCCAAACGCTGTATTTGGCTGGAATGCGGCCATTGCCCTGACCACTGGCAATACGGTACTGTGGAAGGGTGCGCCTACAACTCCGCTGGTCTCAGTGGCCACCACCAAGATAGTGGCAGAAGTATTGAAGCGGAACCAGCTGCCACCGGTGGCTACTTTATGTCAGGGTGGTGTGGACGTGGGACAATCTTTGGTTAATGACAAACGTGTCCAATTGGTCAGCTTTACAGGCAGCTGTCAGACAGGTCGAGAAGTGGGCGTGGCTGTTCAGCAACGCTTTGGCAAATCCATACTGGAGCTGGGCGGCAACAATGCCCTAATCATAGATGCCTCTGCCAATCTGAAAATGGCCTTGGAGGCGGCACTATTCGGCGCCATCGGCACCAGTGGTCAAAGATGTACCAGCACTAGACGCATTATAGTTCATGAGCAGCTCTATGATCAATTTGTGAAATCCCTAATTGAGAAGTACCAACAGCTGCTGCCACGTGTGGGCCATCAGCTGGATCCAAACACTCTAGTGGGTCCGGTTCATGCCGAACAAAACGTGCAACACTACCAAAACACTTTGAAAGAGGTCACCTCTCTGGGCGGAACCATAGCATTTGGTGGCAAAGTGCTGCAGTCTGAAGGATTTTATGTGGAGCCCACTATAGTGACGGGTCTGGCCCATGATTCGCCCGTGGTGCATCGCGAAACCTTTGCACCCATTGTTTATGTGCTAAAAACCAAGAGCTTAGATGAGGCCATCGCATGGAACAATGAGGTGGAGCAGGGCCTGTCGTCTGCCATATTTACTGAGAACATGGGACAGGCTTTCAAATGGATTGGAGCCCGGGGCTCCGATTGTGGGATAGTCAATATTAATACCACGACAAATGGAGCTGAAATCGGCGGAGCTTTTGGCGGCGAGAAGGCTACAGGTGGCGGTAGAGAATCCGGTTCAGATGCCTGGAAACAATACTGCAAGCGTGCCACCATCACAGTGAATCATTCCGGCCAACTTGCTTGTGCTCAGGGTGTGGTCTTTAATGTGTAAGCGCGATAATAAAATGTGGTTTTGTTTATTCTAATCCTTGCCGCTTACATCAAAGCGCCAGAAGTCCACTTCAATGTCCTTGGATTTATGCTTGTGGAACTTGTAACTGGCCTCGATATTGTAACTTAGTTCAGCCACCACTGTGCCACGTGCTCCCCACTGCTCTGATTTCTTCTGGATGTAGGAACTGGAGCGAAAGAATAAAAAGAAGTCAGAGTAAAGGAATATTGGGCCCTGGACTATTTCAAAGTACACTAACCGCGTGCTCGTCTTATGCAGCGAATACACCGCTCCCGTAGCCAAAGACCAGGCCGTTTCCAGAAATCGCATATCCATTCCCGCATTGTGTTTGGTGCCAAATGGTGGATTCATCACTATGGTATCGAATTTCTTTAGCCAGCGTCTGTTCTGTCCCAATTGTAGCACATCGGCCCTTACACCCTCCACACCGGTTAGTTCCATTTCTTGTACATTTCTCCTAAACATATCCAAGGCGTCGGCATCCAGCTCAAATCCTATAGTCAGCTGTGCACCCAGCAGTTGACTCGCTATGCTTAACATGCCGCAACCGCAACCCAAGTCTCCCACCAGTTTTCCCTCTATATCTTCATGCTGCGTCTGTATGTGGTGCACCATGCAGGCGGCTATGTGTGTGGGGGTATTGTATTGTTCCAGCAGAATTTTTGGTTGCTCAAAGCCTTCCACTCCGCTGAGATACTCCTCCAGCTTCTTCAACTTGAGTCTGGCCATTGTTAAGGCGCGGCGGTATTGGACGATGGGGTGGTTGGAGTAGTGGGAGTCTCCAGACGTGGCAATACAGGTATAAAACTATTGCCGTAGTAGGAATCTTGGGGTATAAAGAAACCCAATGTCGTGGAGCTGGTGGGATTGAAGGCGGCACGAGGAGGTGTTGCATTGGTGGCCGCCAGTTGGAAGTCGGGTGTGGTCGTGGTTGGCTGGCCAAGCAGCTGGGGAGCGGGCATCTGAAAATGGTGAGCGGATTAGTACAATTTCCAAGTGAAGTCCTAAGGTTGCCCCACTTGAAGGTTAAGTATGCCGCCAGCAAGCAATTGCTTTTTGGTTTGAATCTCCTCAAGTATCTTGCGGTTCGTTTCAGCTTGCTGGGCACTGGTGGTCGGAAAAGCCATGAAATAAGCAAGGTGGAAGGTGGAAAATGAACTAAAAAACTGAGACGCAGACTCAGTCACAGCCGCGATATGCCGCGATGATTACCGTTCATCGGAATAGAAGTGCGTGAGGGTCGTGATTGCCCCGTGATGACCCCTGTGTCTCTAGAGCATAAGTAAAAAATTTCATCATTCTCGTTGAATAATTAATTATACTTGAATATTTCTGTTTGGGGGAGGTAAAGTAATTCGACGTCTATGCAATTGTGAGGTAATGTAAAAGTTTCATGTAAAAAATTTTACATCTGGCTACTTTTCCAAAACATTTGTATGAAACTTTTACGTTACTTCTCATTAATTCACAGCTCCGTATAAAGCTTAAGAGTAGATCGATTTATATTTAATCAAAAATATCATTAACAATTCTGTAAAATTAAAATATTATAATCACTTAATCAGGCATGTTCTCAATTCCACTTCGGTTTTCGTATAAACGTTTTTATTGGCCATTTTACTCTTACAAATTTGATAAATGTTTGTCGAAAATTGAACTTCTATGTCTTTTTTGGTTTTCTTAGGATCAAAATTTTAAATATACTTTAATAATAATTTAACATACAAGGTGTTTAATTAATTATATTTTATTCAATTGTCGTAGTATTTAATATAGTGTTGTTTTTTATTTTTATTGGACGAGTTCGTATTTTTGGGATTCGGAGTCATGTTTGTTTCGTGCTGTGGAAGCCTCGATTAAGAGGTGTCGATTATAGTTGCGGGGATTTGTAAAGGAAATCTGTGCCTACTAGATCAAGGCTTCATTTTTCTACGAATTGAATCCACTTGGCATTAAGCTGTCGGTTTCAACTGCTTGAGCAATTCCACTTTTACTGATAGCGGATCTAGTAACCGTAGATATAAATGTCACTTTCCATACAATCTTATTAAAATAGAGTTCAAAGTACAAACGTTTATACGAAAACCGAAGTGGAATTTTGCAGGCCTGTTTATATATTGGATTCTTCTTTCCGAAATTTATAATGTTCATCAATTAATAGTTCGTGCGTGCACGCTGGCACGGTCCGTGCGCATCTCCAACGTTTCATCTATCGTTTATCGGAGTTCATTCTCTGCGCATCTGCACAAATTTGGTAAAAAACAAAATAAATAAATAATACCCCAGCCAATACCCTGGACAGTAATCTTTTAAAGGAAAGGAATTCGACCTGATCGCTGCAATCAAACAGCAACCCATCCAAATGAACCATCATGAGCAAAGCGATGATGACAGAGATATTGACATCGAGAGTGACGTAAGCATTTGGCATGCATTAAATACATACAATTAATAAACAAAATCGATTTAAGCAAATGTAATCTTTAACAGGATGATGCAGACTCCGATAATGGCTTAGGCTCCTCTCGTCACACCAGCACAGCCAACTTTACGCAGGTATTAAGCGCAGGTGGCGGGGGAGTAACACTGAGAGTGAGAGAGCGAAAGAGAGGGGTAGACAACAACACAAAGCACATGGACTAAATTGTTTTTGTTTTGTTTACACTAATTCCGTAGGCGGAAAAGCGTGCACATCACAATGCCTTGGAGCGGCGACGCCGTGACCATATCAAAGAGAGTTTTACCAACCTGCGAGAGGCGGTGCCCACTTTAAAGGGGGAGAAGGTGAGTTGGAGATTGAATTGAGGAGCTTTAACCACATTTTGTTGTCGGTTCTTCTGTAGGCCAGCCGCGCACAGATACTCAAGAAGACCACCGAATGCATACAAACGATGAGACGGAAGATTAGCGAAAATCAAAAGGATATCGAAGAGATCAGAAAGCAAAATAGCATCCTTGATCAGCAAAGTGAGAATAGAAGCCAACAAAGCTATTAAGGACAATTAAATAATTTGTACTTCTTTTTCTCCAGTTCGTGCCTTGGAAAGTCCCTCGTCGAATGGTGATCCCTATGTCGATTACTTGAGTGAAGAGGAAGTGGGCAGCGAGGATGTGGATGAAGATGATTTGGGTCCACCAGATTTCAGCAGGCGCAATAAAAAGATGAAGACCTTTCATGCATAGAACCAGAGAACCTGAATACCGAGAAGCAAACATCTCACATAAACCTATTTTGTCCTGCTGGTGGGACCAGCATTTTGCAAGAATAGCCAGAAATTGTGGCTAAGCACTTGCGCCGTCTCAAATCGAATGTGGTACAGTAGCTACTGTATAGAATTCATTTGGTTAATCCGTAAGATGTCGCATCTTAGTATTCTTGTTCTTTGATAGAACCTAAGTCCAATCCCCCCTCTCCTTAACTATTAAAAATGCGTATTTTAAGATGTAACAAAAACTTTAGCCCCGTCAACTATTTAAATTTCAATGTCAACCACAGCAGCAGAAATACGAACAGTACAAACAGAAACATATAGCACATTTGCTTGGAGCCTCCGCCCTGTTTGGCCAGTCGCACCACTCGGGTCATGGTGTTGCCCAGAAATCCACCCGTTCGATCCATATCATCATCGATGCCGCGCAGCAACTTATCCTGATAGCGCACCTCATTCCCTATGTCAATGGTCAGAGACTTGAGGGCTCCGATTTTCTGTTTCAGCTCCTCGGCGGCCCGTTCGTTCTCTGCCTCGAGAGCATCGTGTGCCGGTACTGGAGATCCGGAGCCAGGACCGGGTGGCTGTTGACTCAAAGGTTGATAGGGATAATTGCTGCGTCGCATATTGGTGGTGTTGGAATGAGCCAGTTTGACTGTGGAGAATACCTTAACAAATGACACGTAAACCACAGCCAGGGGGAAAAAGTGAAAACTTACCCAGACTCGAAACAGCTGTTCGGCCGATGGGTGCTTGAGGGCCTGACCTTTGAGCCCTGCCCTGGGTATGAATAATTTGCAATTACTTAGCTTTAATTATTGAAATCTAGCAATTAGTTTAAATATGCTATGTTGTTATTGTCTATGATGGTGTGACCGTAGCATGGAAAATCAAACTTCAGTCACAGTTTTGCCATCCCTTACTTACTCATCTGGCAGCTCTGTGTTATCACAACCAAATCGACTATTCCAACAGGGTGGCAGTACTGCTTTCCCCGGCAAAGCTGTCTCATTGGTCCGAGTCGCGCGCAGCATGTTGTTAATAACAAAACTTAGCGCTGGCAAAACATAAAATAAAAGTTTAATTAATAACGAATCAATAATCATTTATGCCTTGAGCATAGCCAAAAGTTGACGGTGGACAAAGAATTCAGCAACTAAATTGAACTTGTCCTCACTTGTCACATAAAACGACGACAACGAATGTTGCGCAACCCGACCCCGCAGCAAGCTCACGCCACCTACCACCCCAGCACCACCAATAGCCAGTGATAATTGTACTCAACAATAACCAAAGACAAAGCCATGAAAAAACGTTCCAGGTCGCGAGGCACACCCCCCGGGCAAGAGGGTGGCAGAGAGGGAAATGAGGGTGGCGGCTCAGCACAGAGTGATCATCCGACTTACAAATCTGGAGCGGCTAGCGCTCCAGCCACTCCAACCAAACAGCGTTCCGATGTAGCTGGTGCGGCACAAAGAAGACGAAAGGAGGAGATTGCCCAGACCTTTGTGATAGTCAATGAACGTCCTGTAGATGATATATCCCTGGATTTTTTCTACAAACCACATACGATAACTCTGCTAGCGGTCTCTGTGCTGGCTGTGATGTATTTTGCATTTGTCAGGTGAGTGACCAGAGGGAGGGGACCAGGGATGGGTATTTATTTGGCAAGTGCTTTTAAAGGATGTTTTTTAGCAACTTTCTTTTTGGCAACACTGTTTTTGGCAGATCAGCTGATTTCGTGTCACTTGTTATTGTCAAACATGTTCAGTTTGGTCTATAATTATATATATGGGCATTTCCAAAAAAAAGGTCCACCTGGGCCAAAATTTTAATTTAATTGTTTAAAAACACTATATTTGATCGAATTTTCATAGGAAAACAATCAAATTAAACTAATGTAAGCTAATCTGACATTTACTGATAACCCAATTGGATATATTCGGTTTCACGGCATTAAATTTGCTTAATTTTTTGGAAAAAAGTGACTACAGATTACATGTACTTTCGCTACTTTCGAAACTATGCCAATGCAATTAACTGTGAGTTTTTGCTTCGCATTATAGCAGAAACCACATAAATATGACGATGGAAAAAATGTCACTTTCGACATGTCACGTATCGACGGAGGTAACAAATTTTTTACTAAAAATGTACTCAAGATTTTTAAATCAAATAATATACGTTTCAAAGAACTATTCATTCATAAGATATTAAAACTATTTGTGCTTAGTTATTGTGTTTGGTTTCGCTAAACTTTGTCTTTGTATAGCTGCTCGCGAAAACCACTTCTGTTTTTGTCACGTTCGAATAGCTTCCAGTTTCGTCATTATTTTGGAAACCGAATTTCATTTGATATACACTTTAACTCAATTAAAGTGCTTGCTGAAAGTCTATAATTTGATTTTTAAAATTAGGCTCCCTGCCGGATCTAGTGGTATACAGAATAGAATATTGTAAAAATCGGGGGGGGGGGGCTTGGGCCCAATAGGTTGGGGGGGGGTTCCCGGGGGGGCTGGGGTGTGGGGATACAACAAACCCATTTAAGAGAACGAAAAACGAATTAAAAATTCGATTTATTTTGACTTTTTTTCATTTTCAATGTGTACGACGGTCACGGTTCGACAGAATGGAAATGCCCATATATAAATTATAATTTAACCATGATTCGACTTACAAACAACGCTTACAGATTATTAAATTTTTTTATCAAAATTCATGCTCGATAAAGAAAGTCATCGTGAACAGCATCCATTTTACTCCACTATGTGGAAAATTTTGCGAAAGGGTATAAAACATATTAAAATACAGCTGGTGCAAGAAGTGAAGGCACACGACCTACCCACAACGACTAACTGGCGTGAATAGGCGCTGGCACAGTCAGCGACTAAGCTCATTTTTGGTTAAATGGATAGGTGAACAAACAAAATTGCCGCATTTGGTGTGAAGAGCAGCCAGAAGCATTCTAAGAACTGCCAATGCATCCCGAATAATTAACTATTTGGTGTGGACTATGGGCCGGTGCGATGAGTATCAACTTTTTTGAGCAAAATGGAAAAGCTGGACTTGGCTGACATGTGGTTTCAACGAGACGGGGCCACATGCCACACAGCACGCGAAACAACGGCCCAATTAATCGATGAACAGTTTATTTCACGTTTGGGTACGGTCAATTGGCCGCCTAGATCGTGCTATATAACGCCTTTAGACTGTTTTTTGTGGGACTATGTTAAGGCTCATGTCTATAGCGACAAGCCCACAATAGTTGACGCAATATTGAAGAATTTATTCGTGACATACTGGCCGATATGTTTGAGAGAGTATGCCAAATTTGGACCCAGCAATTACATGAAATCGTCTTTAAATATTAAATCATATAGATCGTTCTATCGACTTGAATAAAGGTATATGTATTTTTTTAATCAAATCCGTAAGCTGCTAATAAATCACCCTTTATTTACGCCATATTTCGTAACACTAAGTGAACTAGTTCCGCTAAGATAACTTAATAGTTCCGCTTACCTTTTAATGGTTCATTTTTTTAATTAGTGATTCTTTTGAGGAGCACCATTTTTGCGGAGAATTGTAATCAATAGGTATTTGAAACGTTTAACTTCTGAGTTCAATATTGCTCAATTTTAATTTACCCCCTGCAAATTTAAGGTTTGCAAATAAAAAAGTTTTTGAAGTTACGGGCTTGTATATAAAAGCCGGAGGCTCTTGAATCTCATATAAGGAACTTACACCCTCCCAGGATAAAAACGAAACGCCGATTCTGCTTTATCCGTTAATATATTCAACTTAGACTTAAGACGGTGATAAGCTATTTGGCTCGAAGGTACAATTAATATCATAAATCTTCTTATTATTTGAAACACTATAGTGAGCTTCAACATCGCGAAGATATTAAATCCTTGCTTATAAAAATGGTTTATTTGGTGCGCTTAGCTAAATCTTTTCCCAAAACTGGACAGATTTGAAATCACCAAAATGATATTTCTTTGACACTTCTGAATAAGAAAGCATTTAACTGGATACTAGAGGTCGCAAAAATCGGTCCCCCTTTGCCTGTGTCAGAAACCGACCGCTTTCGCGCGAGCAGATTCAGTAAAGGTACTGAAACAACCATCAACAGCGCTCTCTGCCTCTCTTTGGTTGTCAGAGGAGACAAACACATATTTTTTTCGTTTTTCTGTCAGGTCTATCTCGGGCCCTTTTGGCAAAATTCATGATGACCGATTGACTGAATTGGGCCTGGTATGGGGTTGCTCTCAGACCGATCAGTGCTGTGTGTTCAACCACGGCCACCGAGCAGTGAGCGAAATTGCAGCTTAAATTCGGTTGAGGGAAGCTCGAGCTTGTTTTGTTTTTTTGGTCAGTGACGTGAGCAGAGCAAACTAAACATTGGGTTGAGAGTTACTTACGAGCTATGCTGGATACTTAAACATATAAAATGACTGCCAAATGTTCGTTATCCCGATTTTTGTAGTTTTATTTATATCACTTGGTTCGGGTTCCTAGCGTAGATGTTAAGACATTTTACTAATAGCCAAAAAGACCTGGGCTTAAGTTATTTATCACGTATATGCAGTTGATAAACGCATTGCGGTTACGAGAAAAGTATGATTCTATCATCACAAAACAAAGGTATTCAATCACTGTTGCTCACAATTTGATTGCACCCATGCAGACCTCTTATAGACATCGACAAATAAATTGGCGTAGATCTTAATCTTTCTTTAAATTGCCTTGGTGTAGAAATTAATGCTGCTACCAAGTGGCATTTCCATGCTGTCGACAAATCAATGGCAATAAGGAAAAACAGCGCAAGCAAAGTATACTAAACAAGGTAGGCTCACTCGCTCTCTCACAACTATTAATATTTGTGTCAAAGAGAGCGAGAGTGTAATATATTTCAATACAAAGCCTACTAAGCTACTAAGTAAAACACAAAAAATTCTTCCGCGAAGATGCTTTGCTTACAACAGTTGCTTACTCATGGAGCAATTAGAATTAGAGAGAACGTTTGCGCAGCCTCTCAATTTTGGTGGTGCTAAACGATAGTGCCCAAAAAGATACTTCAAAGTGCCAGTAGGAAATCACTGTGGTTAGAGGGAGACGACCATAACGCAAATGTATCCAGAGAGAGCGAACAGTTGACCAAAAAGTATCTATAGAGCGTAAATGAGAGCGAACAGCTGACAATTTTCCGACAGAAGCGGTGTCGACTGAGCAACCTTTCTCTCTAATATTCTTTGCTCCATGGCTTATTGACTGAAATTTATCAAGTTGTCAAGAGAGAGAGAGTGAGTGAGCCTACCTTGTTTAGTATGCCTTGAGCGCAAGTGTGTTTTTCCTACTTTTCAGGAGAGCAATTATTAACTTTAAATGAATAAGAGAAAAAAGTGATTGGTCGCCAAGTGGAAATTTTTTACAAATTGGAAGCGTAATTTTTTGAAGTATATAAGTCTTTTTGAATAAATCAAGTTGTCATTTTAGCATTTTGAAGTACAGGCCACAACTTATTTACATTTCATCAGACTTATGATGTTTTGATTCACTGTTATATTTTTGTAAGCACTTATCCGATTGGCGTGAAATTTTGATACAAAAATTGAGGAAGCCTTTGATGATATTCCTAATCTATTTAGTTTTTAAATTTAGCTGTGCCTGTTAATAGTATCGAAAGATGTCTTGAATTTGATAAAACATGGGTACAACTTTTTTTCCCTTAGATATATTTGGCAAATGGCCGTTAAAGTGAATATACTATCCACTGTACTATATCCTGCTCAGAGTCCCGATTGGTACTCACTTAACAGGCTATTTTCCGAAACCCCACAGGCAAGACGATTATACCCCTATAACTTGCAGCTATGGTAGAGTCTCCTTTGTAAGGATGGGATATCTGACGTTTTTCCTGAAGCTTGGTGGTCAATAGCCTTTTCAAAAATTCTATTTAGCTCTTCGGCGAGGGCGTTAAGATAGTCCTCCGTGCCGCATTTAAGGAATGCGGCAAGGTTTGATATTTGACCTCTTTTTATTTGCTTCCGAGCATTTCTGAACTTTTTCCGCACCACTAATTTGAAGTATAGCGGTTTCCCTAGAAGGTAAATTCACCGCTTCCTCCTTTTCTAATTAGTCCACCAATTCCTCCTCTCCCTCTTCCTGTAAAATGTAAAATTGGCTTTACAGCCCCAAAGGGCCAAGCCAAGCTTCTCTCAAGCTCTTGGCCAGGGCAATGGCAAGCAATAAGATATGCTTGAGTGCGTTAAGTATTAGATATTAGGTGTGTTTTTTATGTTTGCGTGTTAAAACTTAACACTGCACAATTAGATTCTTGAAAAACCTTATAAGCTGCCAAACAACCCATCCAATCATATTCCCTTGTCCCATTAACATTAACAAGCTTTATTCCCTCCGGAAACCGCAGCTGCTGCTACATACCCATAGCCCCATTCGTTTCATTTTGCTTGAGAACTATGCGTATTTTCTGTCTGTCGCCACCCTGGCAGAGATATCGATCTTTCCTCTATTTGGATTTCTCCTCAACCTTGTTATCTGTCTCATTTTGCTTTTGTTTATGTTGTTGTTGTTGTGTTCGAATGAGCACGCGCTGCCAAATGTGTCGCAATACTTTGAGAGGCCTACCAATTGCAGCTCAAGGTTTAACAAAAACAAAACCGAAAAAAGTAAATACACATCTCATTGACCCCGAAGTCAATAGCTGAGATAGGGGGACTACAACAACCACCACAATAACAACAACTTGATCCATTTGGCTATGAAATTTCATTACAGAAACGAAGCGAATTTGGATGATAATCTCTGGGCTGGCCTTCTTTGCATTGTGTTCTTTTTTCTCATAGTTTCGGTGATAGCTTTTCCCAATGGACCATTCACACGTCCACATCCGGCCGTTTGGAGGATATTATTTGGTTGTTCGGTTTTATATTTGCTTACGCTACAATTTCTGATGTTTCAAAACTATACCACCATAAGGAATATGTTTTATTGGCTGGATCCAAAGCTGAAGAATTTTCACATCGATATGGAGAAGGTAAGGAAGAGAGGATTACAGTTGTACTCCTCTAATTTTCCAAATTTTGCCCTAGGAATATGGCGTAAATTGCTCGGACATCAGTTGGGAGCGCGTCAAGGGACATCTGGATGTCTTTGCCTGGGGTCACTTTCTGGGCTGGGCCTTTAAGGCCATACTCATACGTCACATGGGCATTCTGTGGGCCATTTCAGTGATGTGGGAAATCACTGAGATTACATTTGCACATTTATTGCCCAATTTCATCGAATGCTGGTGGGATGCTCTCATCCTGGATGTCATCATCTGCAATGGTCTGGGCATTTGGATGGGCCTGAAGATTTGCCAGATATTGGAAATGCGTGAATACAAATGGGCAAGCATTAAGGATATTTCCACAACAACGGGGAAGATTAAGCGAGCCATGCTTCAGTTTACACCGGAGAGTTGGTCAGCCATACGCTGGTTGGATCCCAAGTCCACGGCCATGCGTTTCGCGGCGGTCATACAGCTGGTGATCTTCTGGCAGGTCACCGAACTGAATACGTTCTTCTTGAAGCACATTTTTGAAATGCCGCCCGATCATTTTATAGTGATTGGCCGTTTGATATTCATAGGCCTATTTGTGGCACCATCTGTGAGGTGAGTGTAAGACTATTATCTTTATTGCAATCATTTTAAATCATTTTCAATTTTGCAGGCAATACTATGTCTATGTCACCGATACGCGCTGCAAACGTGTCGGCACCCAGTGTTGGGTTTACGGCGCCATCATGGTCTCCGAGGCTATTCTTTGCATTAAGAATGGCAAGGAGTTGTTTGAGCGCACGCAAGCCATCAACATTGTGCTCTGGCTGACCATTCAAGTGCTAATCTCGGTGTCATTTGTCTATGTGGCTGTCTGGTGGCAGGTGAGTCTCCGCCGTCCACTCCTTACTTAACTCAAGGGATTTGTTTTTCTCTTTAAGCAACGCCAACTGCAAAAGGCATCGCCGTCGATTCCCACAAAAAAACAGGACGATGACTTGGCTACTAAAACTCTTTCTACACCTTCCAAAGGTAGGATTTACGCTAGATTTAAAAATCAGGCAACATTGGCTTAAACCTTTAACAAATTTTTGTCTTCCCATATTTGTTTTGTGACAAATTTTATGAATGAACATTTAGTTCTCGGTTTAGAGAAGGAGCATTCTATGGCTTGTCGACGTGCATTTTGAAACTGCTTATTTCGTAAATGAAATGCAACAATGGCCGAATTTATCAATAGGGTGTATGCTTTTACCCCATTTAGTATTCAAAAAGTGGAATTTTTTCCATCTTCTTCATTGGAATGTTAGGGGAAAGTCGTAGCGTGCTTCGGACACAATTTTAAAACTTGACTACGGTACAAAATAAATTCAAAGACAGGATCGGAATCAAATGTTGCTTCCCATACTTACCTTCAACGCACACTCAATAGTCGATAGCATAAATATCATTATGAAACAGATCTCCATGTGGTCTCCTTTAAACCGGGGCTATCGTAGTTCAGTGGTTAACAG
Organism: Lordiphosa stackelbergi; assembly: GCA_018904235.1. NCBI lineage: Eukaryota > Metazoa > Arthropoda > Insecta > Diptera > Drosophilidae > Lordiphosa > Lordiphosa stackelbergi. The sequence continues at coordinate 128,350 of JAEIFU010000094.1, read as the reverse complement.
AAATCATAAAGTTTGGTTCACAACTTACTTTTGAAACCACGCTTTCGGTTAAATCAATGGGACAAGCGTTTTTTTTATTTCTTCTTTATTTGTCATGAGCGAAATGTGCAAAAAAATAATGTGATTATCATTGGAAGCAAAAGCTTTTGTTTCGTTAAAGTTCAAATTTGAAGGTTAATGGGCCGAATTAGGACGAAAATATAATCTTTCATGTAGTAAAAAACAGGGCTGCAGACCGGTTCGGGATGTCGAAAGAGCAATTTTTTCTTCCCGAACCCGAACTTGAACCGGAGAACAAAAAAATTTGAAAAGGGTTCGGTTCAAAAAAGATGTTCTGTTTTATTTTTTTTCAAGCTGTCAAGTTTGCCACTTCCCACAATTTTTAAGCCTAGGAATAAAAACAGCTTTCAAAGAAACATTTTGCTTTATTTTATAATATTCAACAGAAACTAATAAGTCAAAGCTAAGAGAGAATGACAAATAAAAGAACTAATGGCTCTATACCATGTTTAACTTCTGATAAAGATGAAAAGCTATTTTTTTGCCTTAAAGTTTTGGAAAAACTATCTTTGTAAAGAACTGTAAAATGTAGCATTTGTTGTATTAGCTGTTCCTGCATCACAAGTATCAGTCTAGCGCACTTTTCCTACTCATATATTTGTTTTATCCAGCGATAGAGTCAGTTCACACATACACAAATTTGGCGCTGTCTGTTGTTGTCACTTTTTGGACTTGTGCTGCCTTTGAAATTCACAAACAGCCATTGCAATGGCCTCTGCCGACTTGCACAAGATAGGCAAAGCCTGCTTATAATAAAACCGGGAGGTTCTTGAAAAAGTTGTCCTGTCGACCATCCTTCTTGGTGGTGTGTGTGTGTGTTTGGACAAACATAAATATTCACCCCTGTTCCCATTTTCGATTTCGATAAAACCATACAGAATCGGAATTGTTACATGTTCTCGCTTCCAAAAAACGAACGGTGTTATTCAGTTTTTTACTTAAAAATCTTCGGTTGAATTTTTTAATAGTTTCTTAGAAATCACAACACTTACCAATTCCGAATAATCGGATTCGAAATCGGGAACAGGTATAACAGGAACTTATATGGACTGACGTGTTGCGCAGTCAACACCAGCTATTCGCTTTCACTTACGCTCCCTGAGAGCATTTGGAAATATGCCCATCTCGCTATAACCACTGTGATTTTTTATGCGAACAATATAAATCTCAATGCGGACTCAAAATTGAGAGGCAGTGTACGCTAAAACGTCCGATGATCCAAGCTCGAATATGATATTATCAAACCTCTAAACTTCCATATATGAATAAAATGTTTAAAGGCCGATTTCTCATCTTATGTTTCGCGTACAGAGTAATAGCAGACTAAATTAAGAGCTTATCTGTCACATAGCAGCTATCTGGAAGAAGATAAATCTACACTAAGTTTGTTCAATTTACTTACATGTTTTCTCAATTAGGGAAGAGTAAAATTATTTCTGAACCCTGGTTCGAACCCGAACCTAGGTTCACCGACCTTCTGAACCTGCTCAGTGAACCCGAACCCAAAAAATTTCGTGGGTTCGAATGAGGTTTGCAGCCCTGCGTAATAAATATTTTGAACTTTTATATAGTTGGTGTAAAAACCGTGAGGCTGAAAGCACAAATTACCAAAATTTCTGAAGTTCCTGAAACGTTTGATGTCAACCGGTTGAAAATTAATCAGGCATGTTCTCAATTCCACTTCCACGGCAACCTTTCGCGATTTTTACAATTTACAATTTAGAAATTGTTAGTTAAATTTAATTGGCATTCTAGTCTTTAATTAATTTATAAAGATTTTTTGTTAAATGTATGCGTTCGATTTACTTTTCAAAAAGTAGTGGAATTGAGAACATGCCTGAATGTATTTCAGATACAAACTTGTAGGTCATTTCTTCTTGCTAGTGACATAAGTTTGCCGAATTCACACCTTTGTACTCACTGACGTTATTTGAATACTCCGTATCAGTCTGAAAAAAAGATTTCGTGAGCAAAACTGATTAGTTTACAATCCACACCTGGGGCTGAATCGAAAACTGACGGGCAGAAATTAATAATGTGGTTGTCTTTGGCTTAAGAAGTGTCTAAATCAGTACACGCGGATTTTTTGTGTGCTTTCATTTCATTTTTGGAAATATTTTTCCGATCGTTGGGGAGTGGGCTGACTTATGGCGTGTAGAGGGTGGAAAATCAAAAAAATATTCAATGGGATATCGTTTCATAGTTTTTTTGGTGCTCCGATTCCATTTCTGTCAGTATTTTGCCGCTCGATGGGAAAGGGGCTATGTTATGGGGGTGACGGAGTAAAAAATAAAAAACAATTAAATGGGGTATCGTTTTATAGGTACTTTATAGGCACTTCGATTTCATTTCTGGAAATATTTTTCCGATTGGATGGAAAGGGGCAGACTTAAGGGTGATGGGAAGGGGATAAAACCTATGATAACTCAAATTGGATATCGATTCATAGGATTTCAGGAGCTCCGCTTTCATTTCCTGCATTATTTTTTCGATCGAATCAGATTGACCTTACGCGTTACTTCTACCACTTGTCCGATTTGGAAAGTTTTTGGTGAACGCTTATGTTAAGTGAAGCATTACACTCTGGCCTGGGAACTCGGCCATAGAACCACAGCCGGACCTAAATTTTCTGGGTCCCAAAAAAGGTTAAAAAGAGTGTTTTCTTAGTCTGTTTCACTTACACTTTTACCTACAATCTAATGTAAATTAAATTTACAATTTCCTATCTCAAGTAACATAAAAAAACTTTAAAAAAATACCAGGAACAAGAAACATTGCCTTCGCAAAGCACACATCTTCTAAAAATGATCAAATTTTAGCCTTAAAACGTTCGTGGAACCTTTAAAACTGTACATTTTCGACTTAAGGGGTTAATTGGCCACTGGTTAAACCACTTAATGCAACTAGATTACTACCTCGTTTTTTTAACAGCCGGTCAGTTTTTCATTCCATCCCAGTATGCAATTGTACATTCATGTCATTTACTGCAATAAATAAAACCCTTTCGTATTCAATTCATTGTATAGACCAAATGCTTTTAAAGACAAAACGAAGTAGTGAAGCTTAATAGACAATTGCCATCGATCAAATTTTCACCATAATCTAGCTGGTAAATACCCCCAAAAAAATTTCGCGAAATTTCACGCGTCTACGATTGCTATCTAGCAAATCTTCTTGGGGAAATTTCCAAAAATCATAAAATTTTGCGGCTTATCTAAGCCAGGATATACACGCTGATATGGTCATATGAAAAATTTGCAAATTTCGCGATTCACTTACTATTTACCCGTCTACATTGCCATCCATTAAATTTTTATAATCTTAAGTCATACAAAAAATTGGAAAATTTTGGACTGTTCAATCTACGCCTCCTATATACCAACGCAATTTTGCAAATTTCTCGGTTCTCGGTCTACACTTAGGGTTGTCGAAAATTAAATTTCAAAATATCTATATCGATATTTTTGTTGGCGATATTGAAAAAGTATCATTTCACATAAATATTTTGCAAGTTACAAACATCGATAATCTCCGATATTTTCGAATAAAAAGCCCGGATCTTAAAATGAACAGGTCTATTGAGGTAATTGAGGCGTCATCTGGACGCGTAATAAAACTACAATCTGACTGCGCAAAATATATTTAATGTATATTTATTAAATTAACAAAAGATATTTATTTTTTTATTTATAAAATAACATAAGAAGTTCTGAAAACTTTTTCATGAATTTAAATTTATGGAACGAAAGCAGTGTTTACATTTTTTAATTCATCATCTTTAAACTAGAGCGTTCGAACTACAAAGCATATAAAACTTATTCAGTTAAATCTTCAAAACTTAAAAACTTCTGATTTTACCCATAATCGTTAAAGGGGGACAAAGATTTAAGGGTGACGCGTTGAGTTATGTGCTGTTCATCTATGTCATTCGGCTTCTGGTGTTCAGAAACCACATCTTCTTTATAGCCGATGCCAATCGTTCCGATGGCACGGAGCGTTCCGGTGTAAGAGGATATGACAATACGCAGTTAGGAAAGCACTTGGCAATGCGTCTTTCTCTGCAATCCAGAAAATAATAGGGTCCTTGTTCCAGGGGCAAACAACGATAAATTCCACCGTTCAAGGGTCTTCCCAATAATTTATTCTCCTGTCCTGGGTTTTGGCTGTTGAGATATCATGGGGGGGCAGTATTGTGATCAACGAAGAGCGATCCTTCAAAAATTACATTAATCATCAGATGTCGCACACTTGTGTTTAAAGGAGAACAATATGCGTTTGCAGCATGACTATGACGGGTGGTTTGAAGAGCGATAATATTGAGAACAAACCAGTTTTTCTCACTAAAACCCATTTTTCGAACGAACATTTGCATTTGGCAGCTACAAGAAGTAGTCATCCGATCCGGTCGGTTCCGACATATTAGCAGCGTGCAGTAAAAGAAGACTCTGTGCAAAGTTAAATACGCCTCTTCAATTGCCATCATTCCAATCTTCATAATTTTCCTAGGTCCTTTGAAAATTTCGTGACCATTTGATCTACTCCTCCTTTTTACACGTCAGTTTACCAGTCTTTATGATAATCTAGAACCGTATGTGAACTTTTGAAATTTCGCGGTTTTTTTTACCATTTTTTTAATGTACATTTGGCAAAGCGTTTTCACTTCAATCTACCGTTCATTTAAAAAATTGCATAAAATCCGATGTCTATTAAGAACCATTTTGATTTTAATTTTTTTTTGATTTTGAAAAATAAAAAATGTAAAAAATTAAAATGTAAAATTGGCTATACAGCCCCAAAGGGGCCAAGCCAAGCTTCTGTCAATCTCTTGGCATGTGTGCTTTAATTTTTTCGCACAAGAGAAAGGGACCTAAAATTTAACGCCGAATCCGAACGGCAAAGTTTGAGAATTTGCTTTTTCATGGCTAGTTACTTCACAGCTGGCGCCAACAGCTGGTGAAGGTGACCGGAAGTGTAAAAGCTTTTTTCTAAAGAAAGAAAAAATCTTTTTTTATTAGATGTTCTGAGGCGGGATCGAACCCAAGACCTCCACACACTAACCGCTAGGCCACACGTTAATAAAACCAGAATGTAAGTTAAAGTCGGCTCTAACCGACTACGCTATAGCCATTACTCATGGGAAGAAATGTTGGGGACATCCGAAAAGTATGCACCATTTTTTAACTCATCTATTTTTATTATTCGATCTGCTTTTCAGACCTGTCTTTTGTATGACAGCTATACTATATATTTGGGCGATTTTCATAAATCTTGGTGGAATTATGTGAAAGTAAAGAAGACTCTTTGGATGGAAAACCAAAAAGGTTTTTCACTAAAAATCGATTTTTGAGATCACCATTCCAAACTATGCTAAAACGAGAAAGGCAAAGCTAACTTCGTCTGTACCGAAGTTTTGATACACTTGAAATAGCTTGTCACAACGGTTAGCGACTTCGACCAAACTTCGCAGATCAGCTTAAAAACATGACATATTACCCATGACCGTGTTTGAGAGCGATAATATTGAGAACAAACCAGTTTTTCTCACTAAAACCCATTTTTCGAACGAACATTTGTATGGCAGCTACAAGAAGTAGTCATCCGATCCGGTCGGTTCCGACATATTGGCAGCGTGCAGTAAAAAGAAGACTCTGTGCAAAGTTTCAGCTCGATAGCTCCAAAACTGAGGGACTAGTTCGCGTAGAAACAGACAGACGGACAGACGGACAAACAAAGCTAATATCGACTCAGCTCGTCATGCTGATCAAGAATAAAATATTGACGAATATATATTCATAGGATTACTCTCTTTGCGTTGCAATTCTTGGGCAAAAGTATATAATTACACGTTACTTTCAAGTATAAAAATATTTCTGTTGAAAAGGGTAAAAAAATAAATATATATAAAAATTACTTTCGATATTTTTTTACAATGTCCAAAATTTTTAATAAATAATAACTTTCAAAGAATATAAAATTTAAGTTATTTTTTTTTTATATTTTTTTTTTTTTTGTAGACTAAATTAGTCCAGAATTACACAGCAAGCAATTAAAAAGTATTTACTGTACTTTGTTGGTGCCTCAATTTGTTGTGGTCTTAGGTTTGAAAAGGGGAAAAAAGTAGAAAGGAAAAGGTCTGAAGTGTGGTATATTGATAGCCACGAAAAATGACTAAACTCATTGTTTTGGTTACTCCTAAAATTAAAAATGGATTGCTATTTTGAGCGAAGGTATCCTTGCAGGTCAACGATTGTCCATAACCGTACTGTATCCAGCAAACGGGAACAGCTTGAAAGACTTTGAGCTTTTAAGTGCTGTTTTACCTCACCTGGATATTAACCAAATTGGTGCTCGACTAAGCTATGCTCACTGCATATACTGACTACGACGTATATGGAACAATGATTAAGATTTGCTACCCTAATTATCTACTCAGCCTAATGATTCCTGCATCAGCGAAAAATTAACTTGTCGCATATCCTTTTTCATTATTCATAGAATTGAGTAGATTGTCAAATTGTTGCGCTAGCTGGGCAAGCACATAATTTAGCAAAAAATGTCTTACAAATCATCTATTTTCATTGATTTTAATTTTTGGCTTAAAGCCATATTATAGCATTATCATTTTCATTGGTTTCCCCCCTACCCAATGTTGCCTGCATTTGTATAATAAACTTAATATTTAGTATAAGGTCTATCAATCCGATCCTTTCCAGTCTCTTTCTGATTTTTAATTGGCACTCATTTGTCATTGTCTGAACTGCTGCGTACTGCAAATTGTCTTGTCGATTGATTCATAAATATTCCCCTTGCATTTCTCTCTGCTGCTTCTATTTGGATTCAAGTTGCCAGCAAAAGTAAATCCTTGGAAGACCCCAGCAGCACATCTGCCTCACATTACGATATTAAAATTAAAATTATTTAACTTATGATTTATCTACCCATTCTGCCATTTTTCTAGGTCGATGGTCGCCGCAAAAGGAGAAGAAATTGAAATGAAACAAAAACAGACAAATTAAAGAAAATTTTGTACATACACAATTTATGCAAAATGTACTGATTATATTAAAAAACTCTATAAGATGTATAATAGTATGTATAAAAGCGATAGCAGAAATGGAAAAACAAACGAGTTACAATAATTTTCATTACACATTGTTGTTAAGTGAGAAAAGCAGAACTTAAGCTAAATTAATACAATTTTTCAAATTTGTAATTCTCATTAATTATTCTCTAGACCTCAAAGCAAGCGGAAACTGTCTTCTTGACAGCATCTCGGGCATAGGGTATGTAGGAGAGGGAATACCAGGTCATGGCCAGGGATTGTATGATAATGAAAATAAGCGTGAGGCCAGCTTTTTTTAACTAAAAAAGAACCAACAAAATAAAATCCAACTCAAAAAGTGACGATGATGTTTGTTCTAACATACCACAATAGCTGAGACAAAGGTCATGACTATGGACACAATTACTATACTGGTGGCGATCAGACGGGTCTCGGCAAACATTTTCTTGATCTGCTTAAATGGACCCATCAGGAAGCAAGTACTACAAATTGGAGAGAAGAAAGCAAACAATAGTTGACATAAATGTGCTAATCACCCTTCCCCCCGCAGCTTACCTCGCCATGGAGACCAGATTGCCAATCGTGTAGAAAACCGCAAAGACTACAATACCCCTATGCAAAAAGAGGGCGATCGAACCCAACAGCGATAACAAAATACCCAAGACAAAGCAGATGCAGAAGGCTTTGATGCGTGTGGACCAGCTTAAGGTGGACATGTCATTCATCTATTAATTAAATACATAAAGTTATTAAAAAATAAACAATTGATAAGGCGGGTACTGAGTCATTCCACATATGGATTGGTCGCTAGATGCGGTGGTAGAGGGGCGTAAACCAGTTATCCAATAATCACATTAATGAATATAGAAAAACATGATTATTTTCCATTGTAATTGCAATTTTTTATAGTAGTTTCACCTGTGTTATGATGCTGCTTTCCTCCTCCGGGGTGGGCTCATCGCCGCTTAGCACTCGCCGTAACTTGTCCATGGTTAAGGTGTGTCTAAATAGTGTTTTGTTTTAGGTACAACCAATGTTTTTGTTTTATTTCTTGTCTTTAATGTTTGGCATTAAACAAATGAAAAAAAAAGATCAGAACGGAATGTGTGACAAGCTGCTACAAAGTGTTTTACAACACTAGAACCTGTTGCTAGCTATTTTCTCACCAGATCTAGCTATTTCGGAAGCCAGAAACTAGAGGTGCGCGCGTGAGATAGTTTTAACAGAAGGAACTGAACCTCGAATCAGCATTTGATTAAAACATAATTTACAAAAAGACGATATGGAAGCATTTTCTTTGCTAAGGTAAGGAAACGTAAGTATGAACATCAATTAAGCACATTAAGCATTGAATTTAATTTTTATGACTACAGTTAAATATATATTTATTGCAATTTAATTTTGTAGGGGAATGTTTAACCATTTTAGCTGGCTGCCTGCAATTTCAGGCAGATTTCTATGCTTATATTAAGATCGGGCTTAAACCTATTTATTAAACGCAACAAATTTAACTTCTTTGCCTTCGAATTGTTCGATTCCAGCTCATACAATGTCGACAAATTAACCAACAAACTCTCATTCAATGATTTCTGGGGATTCAAATTAATGGCTCTCTCATACAGATTAATGGCATCCTTAAGCTTGCCCGCATAGAGCAGACAAACGCCCATATTGTTCAAAATCATGGTATTTCCCGAGTCCAAGTGCAAAGCCTTTTGAAAAATTAAATAAGCCTCGGGAAAATCATTCTTGGCCACGGCGATGAGGCCTTTATCCACTAGGTCACGCAGATCTGGGGTGGTGTTCCTAACAAATTCAACAATAGATCAACATTTTTTGGTTAGCAAAATTAGAAAATAAACTTACATTTCTCTAAGCCTGCGGGAAATAGCAAATTTTTGCTCGGCTCCGAAGATGTCACCAATCTGCAGGTATATACGTCCCCAGGCGGAGTAAAGCGCACGCTGCTCGTCTTTGCCAAGACTCGAGCGGGTTAACAGCATGCCCCCCATGATATCATCGATCATGCTAAACTTTTTCATCTATTTCAAAGGGGATTCCATTAGTATCGATTCGCAGTTTGATATTATAAGCTCTCACCATTAGGGCGCAATTGATGATGGCATGCAAAACTCTGTCATTACGTCTTTGCCAGAACTCCTCTGCCTGTTTGCTCTTCAGCTTTACGTAATGCTCCTTAATCTCTTTGCAGGTGACAAGCAGCTCCGACAGTCTATCCAAGGCTATGTGCGGCTTTCCCAAATAGATGGGCAACTCGGCAAGAAGCAATCGAAAAGAAAAACTGGCTATGGAACCGGTCTTCCCATTATACATCTCAGGATAGAATTCATAGTAGACGTCTGGACCTTGCAGTAACTCGAACGCTTCGGCCTCCGTCTGCAGCAGCTCAAACTCCCCTAGTTTGGCCAGCAAGGCCAGTCGGGTGAACCACAACTGCAGCGAGTGAGGCGAATGCTTGGCTGGTTGACCCGAGCGTCCATACCCCTGACCATAAATCGTTAACAGTCGTCCCGTCAAGTTAACCGCAGCCCGATAGCAGCCCGCCTGAATAAGCCTTCTTAGACCACGTTCATCTTGAGTAACCTCCTCGACGCCCAGAATTTTACGTTGCTGCAGTTCAGCTTCGCCCAGGTGCTGGAGCACCGCTATGCCTATGGGATCGGGCTGTACAGAGAAGTCAAAGTTGATTAGAATAGAAACATATTGTATGTTAGAGTGCCACCCACCAAATCGCTTTGTATGTGTATTCCGGGCATTATAAGTTTCTCGGACTCTTTGTTTTCCCACAGATTCCTTACTTCATCACTAACTTTGAGGTGCTCCTCCTCTACCTCTGCACTCTCCACATATTCGGGAGGTTGGAAACTGCCTGTAAAGGTGCTCTCCAGCATGACAGCAGGTGCAGGTGAATGAATTGTGTTGGTTAGCAGGTCATCAAAAAAACTGGGCGGATCGTTGGCGAAATATTCACTAAGGTTTTGGGACTGAGACATGAATATTCTTATTGGTGTTTTTTTTTTGCTTGACTTGACCAGGTTAGTTCATGTTTGATGTGACCAGATTTTAAACAGACAGCTGTGACTTAGCCATAAAACGGCCAAGTTGAAATTTCATCAGCCGCTGTCACATCACATAATCTACTCTCACACTGAGACGAGAAATTTGTTTGCTTCTTTTCGACAAACGATTTTATCAATTAAATCCCAAGTTATTGCAATTACAAGTTCCTAAAAAGATGCTAGCACGTGCGCTTCGAGTGCGTCCCCTGATGCGAATGCGCGGCCTGGCCACTTCGGCCGTGTGGACACGTAATCGGCCGCCGGTCCCCAGCTCTATGCTGCAGTGGTGGCTGAAGCCCGAGCGGTTGGGTGGCGCCTGCTCAATCATGGCTGCTCCACGCTTTTACAGTCGCAAACGCGATGAGTCCGATGAAGATGTAATGGCGGAACAGTCCCCGGAAGTATTGGTCGAACGGGATGCACAATTGCCGGCCACAGTGGCGGTGCCGGATGTGTGGCCCCATCTGCCGCTGCTGGCCATGCGTCGAAATCCGCTGTTTCCACGTTTCATGAAGATTGTAGAGGTGCTGAAGCAAGTGTGACTGCTATGTGGTCAAAGATATAACTAAACTTTTTTTAATTTTTAGGTCACCAATCCCATTATCATGGATTTGATACGGCGCAAGGTGAAGCTAAACCAGCCTTATGTGGGTGTGTTTCTTAAAAAGAACGACGGCGAAGAGGAGATAGTCCACAACCTGGATGAAGTTTATGGCCTTGGTACATTTGCCCAGATACAGGAACTGCAGGATTTGGGTGATAAACTGCGCATGGTTGTGGTGGCTCATCGACGTATACGCATCACTGGGCAGGTAGTAGAGGATGTGCCTCTACCTAAGCCAGGTAAGCAGACTTGATACGACCCCCCCGAGACACAACTTGACACCAACTTTGTCTCTTGAATCTTAGTGAAAATGACAACTTTGCATTATCCACTATTTAATATAAAATTACGCATCCCAGCTGAAGATCAGTCCACGGATACCCAAAATTCCGCCACTCAGAAGACAACTGCAAGTCAAGGACGTCCCTCCCGCATCAGTAAGGCACGCGCACGTGCGACACGTCGTTCGGTTACCCAATTACAAGAAGCAGAGGAACTGGTACAGCAACAGACTCTTGAGCCACCTCTCAAGACTGGCAAAGTGGAGGGCACAAGTATATCCCAGCCCACGCAGGGTGAGCAGGCAGCATCGGGTGAACAAACGGATACCTCAACTACGTCGACACCCACGCCTGTGCTTATTGTGGAGGTGGAGAATGTCAAGCAGCCCTCCTATAAGCAGACCGAAGAGGTCAAGGCTTTGACTCAGGAGATTATCAAGACTTTGAGGGATATTATTACCATGAATCCTTTGTATAGGTGAGGGATGTTCTGTTATGCCTAATTCAGGACCTACTTTTGACTAAAACTCTTGTGATCTGCTTGCAGAGAAAGCCTGCAGCAGATGCTGCATCAGAACCAACGCGTTGTGGACAACCCGATTTATTTGTGCGACTTGGGCGCTTCGCTTTCCGCTGGCGAACCTGGTGAACTGCAGAAAATCTTAGAGGAAACTGATGTGAGTATTTCTCATGTCCTTCGTCTCTCCATTTATTTATCAAATGCATTCATCGCTCCCCAAACAGATACCTCAACGACTTCAACTCTCCTTGACCCTGCTTAAAAAGGAACTAGAGCTCTCTCGCCTTCAGCAGAAGATAGGCCGTGAGGTTGAGGAGAAGGTAAAGCAACAGCATCGTAAATACATACTCCAGGAACAGCTGAAAGTTATCAAAAAAGAGTTGGGTATCGAAAAGGATGATAAGGATGCCATTGGAGAGAAATATCGTGAGAAGCTCAAAGATAAAACGGTTCCCGAAAGCATCATGACTGTCATAGATGAAGAGTTGACCAAGCTGAACTTCCTGGAAAGTCACAGCTCCGAGTTTAAGTAAGTGTCTGGCAAGGTTTCATCCCACACGCAAGTTATCGTATTAAACTCTTCTATTAGTGTGACACGCAACTACCTCGACTGGTTGACCTCTCTGCCCTGGGGCGTCATTAGCCCGGAGAATTTGTGCCTGGAAAAGGCCACTGAAATTTTGGATAATGATCACTACGGCATGGAGGACATCAAGAAGCGTATACTGGAATTCATCGCAGTTAGTTCACTGAAAGGCACCACTCAGGGCAAAATTCTCTGCTTCCACGGACCACCCGGTGTGGGCAAGACCAGCATTGCCAGATCCATTGCTCGGGCACTGAATCGGGAGTACTTTAGGTTCAGTGTGGGAGGCATGACGGATGTGGCAGAGATTAAGGGACACCGTCGCACATATGTGGGTGCGATGCCAGGAAAGTTGATTCAATGTTTAAAGAAAACCAAGACTGAAAATCCACTGGTTCTCATTGATGAAGTGGATAAAATTGGCAAGTGAGTGCGATTAGAAAATTAATCATTATCTTTGTGCACCCTGTTTACATCTTCGGTTTGCAGAGGATACCAGGGTGATCCAAGCTCCGCCCTACTGGAACTTCTCGACCCCGAACAGAATGCCAATTTCTTGGATCATTATTTGGATGTGCCAGTGGATCTCTCACGTGTGCTTTTCATTTGCACGGCCAATGTCATAGACACCATACCCGAACCTCTACGCGATCGCATGGAACTGATCGAAATGTCAGGCTATGTGGCAGAGGAAAAAGTGGCCATTGCACGTCAATACCTCATACCACAGGCTATGCGTGATTGTGGCCTAAATGATCAACAGATCAACATGACCGAAGATGCCTTGAATATGCTCATCCGCAGCTATTGCCGGGAGTCAGGTGTGCGTAATCTCCAGAAGCAAATCGAGAAGGTCATACGCAAGGTAGCCTTTCGGCTGGTCAAAAAGGAGGGTGAACATTTTCCCGTCAATGCCGATAATCTGACCACATTCCTGGGCAAGCAAGTCTTTAGCTCGGATCGCATGTATGCCACCACACCGGCTGGTGTAGTCATGGGCTTGGCCTGGACCGCCATGGGCGGTTCTTCGCTGTATATTGAGACATCGCGCCGGCATATACGTAAGGCGGAGAAAAAGGAGGACGCCGGTGGAGCAGGCACTTTGCATATTACTGGTAATCTGGGTGATGTGATGAAGGAATCGGCACAAATTGCTATGACAGTGGCTCGCAACTTTTTGCATATAATGGAGCCGCACAATAATTTTCTTGAACAGGAGTAAGTCCAGTCGGCAGAGGGAAAGACGGCGTTAAATATTTCTAATTTGTATTTCTACTCTTTCAGACACATACATCTGCATGTGCCAGAGGGAGCCACACCTAAGGATGGCCCCAGTGCGGGAGTTACCATCATTACCGCCTTAATTTCCCTGGCAACGGGAAAACCCGTGCGTCAGGATGTGGCCATGACTGGTGAGGTATCGCTTAAGGGCAAGGTTTTGCCTGTAGGCGGAATCAAGGAAAAGACCATAGCTGTGAGTAGCACCAAAGAAAGTTTATAAATATTTGATACAATCAAATAGGAACTTTCTGTTCTCGATCTCAACTTTCAAATCCCGCAGTTCTGCAGTTTAGGGAACAAAAACTCAAGCTTAGCGTTTTTGCAGAGACTAAAATCGAAACCGAAGTCTTAAAATAAAGACAAATTGGATTGAGACATCAGATAGTGTAAATGCAGCTTTACTTAACACTAAATTCAGCTTTCTATATTCTGTGGTCCAAAAGTCACCTTTAATTAGTAAACCGGTGTTGACTTCAATTTCGAATCGATTTCTAACTTGTATAAGCAGGGACTAATCCCGAATTTAGTTGCGGTTCCGGTACATCCCGAAATTAGTTTTTCGGTTAAAGGTTGTTTCTATTTCCGGAACAAGTAAATAGTTTTTCATGTACATTAGACTGCTCTTTGTATTTTTTAAATGCAATTTAAAAAATTGTTTTCAATAAGAACAAGAAATAAACCAACAATTATATCAACCCATTTTATGGGATTTGACCAATAAAAATGTGTCTGAGAAATCTTTCCGGTGTACATGGAAAAGCTTAGATATGGCTGGTATGCCAGACCGCACATTGGCAGACCATCTGAGCGTCCTACACATACAGAAGTGGCTATAGAAATCATATCGTTGCATGTGCATATGTGCATAGTGTCTTCTTTTTTAAACACTTTAGAAAAAACTCAGGTAGTTAAAAGATCTTAAATTATACTCTTTAAGGCACTTGGGATATACATTTCTTTGGTTTCAAACTTATTGTAGGCTACCCTCCCCTTGAACCTGACCTCTTCTTCCAGCACATATTCAGATTTGGAACTCTGCACCTTGCCTGAGCCTCTGTCTCCATTTCCATTTCTTCTTTCTTTTCGCATCTTGCTTCTTAGCCGTAGCTTGGGCGGAGCAAAAAAATTTCCGTCTCGCCTTCTGTATAGAGCTGCAGAAACATAGATGTCTACGTACATCGATGTCATTTTGGAATAAAACTGCTTACCTTTATAATGTGAAGTGCTACAAATATGACAGGCTACTCGATTAGATGACCAAAGTGGAGCGATTTGAACCCGACAGCTCAAGGCCATATAGATTTAGGGCCGATTTCTGCTCTCCCAGATAGCTGCTATGTGTCCGATGTCATCGATTTTACACTGTTATTTGTTAGTTTATGTGACAGATAGCTCTATTTAGAAGATGTGAAATCTGCCCTTAATGTGTATGGTTTTACCGACTTAGTTCCAAATTAAATCGTTTGTACGAAAATGAGATTTTTAGAACACACCCAAATATAAATAAATCTTATACATATATATAAAAGTGAAAGAATGTTTGTATGTATGTTTGATCCTAATGGACGTCTTAACCGCTGAACCGATCTTCAGCTGTAAAGATTCGTATAAAACATGGCAAAAAGATAGCTGATAACATGGACTTAAATATATGGGAATTTCCGCCAAATGGTCAACCTGGACCGAAAAATAAAATTTAATGTCATTTTTATATTTAATTATTTTACATGCAAAACATATGCTATGTTTACAAAATCTCTTCATTGCAATCAATTAAGAAGAAGAAGAAATAATTATTTCAATTATAAAAAAACCAATGGAGATATTTTTCTGTGTAAATACTCGATAGAAAGCTACATTAATCCTCTTTTATAATAAATTAATCGCTTTGGAATATTCCGTTCCATTTCGCAGATATTTGCATTTCACTAGAATAAGCCAAAGTCGACTTCTATTTCGCGAAAATCTAAAACTCGATAAACCCCGTCTTTTGCACTAAACACAGAGCTAACAAAATGCTATCAAATCGCAAAAAAAAAGTGGGAATAATTTTTGTTCTCTGTCTTTTTACACAACATACATACATCAATAGCATACGAACGTACGTTCGCGACCCGCGGAAATGCCCATATGCTATATATCTTTTATTTCAATGGTCCAAAAACCGCGAAATTTGCAAACTTATTCTAAGACTATTTATTAAAGCGCTGAGTGCTTAAATGACTATGCTGGAGTTGGTAAAAAAAAGGTGTAGATCATTTGGTAAAAAAATTGCAATATTTGCAAAATTTTCATAGGACATAAATTTATTATGAATATTGGATAAATGGTATTTGACGACGCATACATTAGAAGTGTAGACCAAAAACCCCGAAATTTGCCAAATTTGGTGTAGATTGAACAGACTAAAATTTACGGGCCAAATCTCGCGAAATTTTAAAAATTCTCATTTGAGTTTAGATTATCATAGAGACGGGTAAATAGGAGGAGTAGATCAAATGGTCAAGAAAATAGCGAAACTTGCAAAAATTCGAAAATACCTAAGAAATATGAAGATTGGATAAATGGCAATTAAAAACGCGTATATAAAAAGGTTAAGGCCAAGAACCGCAAAATTTGGCAAAAATTTTCATTTGAGTATTCACGAAAGCGCAGGCAGAAAATAAATGTTAAAAATTATGTTATACTAAAATATTTTGAAATACATACAAATGCTGACATAAGATTATTATAAAGTTGCGATAGACGAGTAAACATAGAAGCAGTAGAATAAACGGACCAACGGTAAATTGGAGTTGTAGATCAAACGGTCAAACAAATCGCGATATTTCTAAAATATTCGTAGTAAATATTCATTTGACTATTTACGAAAAATGTAATAGTCCAAAATATGGCGAAGTTTGGACAAACAATTAAACACAAAACAACTAAAATAAATGCCAAATTCCTGAAATGATTATGAAGATTTGATAGACTACAATAGTAGAGGGTAAATATATCCTCCAGAGGAGGTGGGCCGTGTTCCCGTTGGGGCGAGGGAATGGTCCCTCTTCGTTCCCAAATTCTTCCTTACCGCAGGAGCTCGGTAAGGACCCCGTGGTATGATTTTGCGCACAGTTGTGCGTTTCGCAGCTCTAACGAGGCCTGGCTCGGCTTCTCCCGGTCCATCTTTCTCTCCTCAAACTGTCTCGCGACAGTCGTTGCAGGGATATCCTCCTTATATTTAAATGCGTTACTTTTCTTCATTCTTGAAGGTCCTTTCTTGGGGGCTTCCAGATTCCCACCGTTTGAGACTGGACCATTTGTTAACCGGGTCTCCAGCTAGACTGACTCTCTCACGGTCCGAATGACACCTTAGTCCGACCCTGGGTGAGATGTGGGGGTTAGGAACGGTGAAGGGGTATTATCTAGAAATTGGGTGTGTTTGAGTCTACTTAAAGCAGGCAGCAACACAAGCGCCTCGTCGCTGCACTGCAGCGTGACACCCGCTGGCTGTGCGGGACTGCTTATTTGTGGGGTAAACCCACTTATTAGCAGCTAACCTCCATAGGAAGGCCGTTCGCTATCCGCAACATGCGACTCGTCCGATAGCCCAGCAGCTAGGCCCCCCAAAAAAGTTTTTCTCACAAAGACCCACTTTTTCACCGATAGTTCCTATGGCAGCTATAAGATATAGTCATCCGATCCGGTCGGTTCCGACATATTAGCAGTCTGCAGTAAAAAGAAGACTCTGTGCAAAGTTTCAGCTCGATAGCTTTAAAACTGAGAGACTAGTTGGCGTAGAAACAGACAGACGGAGGACGGACAAAGCTCAATCGACTCAGCTCGTCACCCTGATCAAGAATATATATAGTTTATAGGGTCGGAAATGAATATTTCTATGCGTTTAGCCCTAGAATTGGTGAAAAAAGTTTTGTTTTTGAAGATAATCGCAAAAAAACATGACAGTCGCACGGTACAAAAACAGAAGTGGTTTTCGCGGGAAACCATTCAAATGCCGACTTCAGCAAATCCTGAGGCAATATATTAATGCGATAAATTTTAGAATGTAGTGCATTGATGTCTCTTTACAGTTTTTTCAAAATTTAAGCTCGGGACATGTTGCACGGGACAGTTTTTTCATAATTACATTTATGTGGTTTCAGATATATTGCGAAGCAAAAACTTACGGTTAGTCGCATTGACATAGTTTGTCAAAAGCAAATTTAATGTCAAATTGAGAAAAATTGCGGATGTGAAACCGAATATATCCAAATGGGTTATTAGTAAATGTAAGATTAGCGTACATTAGTTTAATTTGATTGTTTCCCTATAAAAATTCGATAAAATATAGTGTTTTTAACTACTTTTAATTGTTTGGCCAAGGTTGACCTTTTGGTGAAAATGCCCATATGGCATTTTAAAATTTAAATCAACTTATTTTTGTTACATACGGGGGTGCCACAGAAACCTCTTCCAACCAAATTCCAACCGAATTCCAATTCTTAGGTGCCACAGAAATTTCTATTGGTTGGTTTCAAACCTCTAATGTTTTGTTAAGAGATTTTGCAAAGCTCTTTTCACTAGCCCTTTTGTCGAAGTGGCGCTCTAGCTCGGATGAGCTAGCGGATTGAGGGCTGGAAACTAATTTCCAGGTGGCGCCAACAAATTTTTAAATTTTGCATTACATTAAGAGAATGCGACTTAAAATTGAATTATTATTTAAAAAGCACATAAAACATTAACAAGTCAAAAATTCAGTTACTAATCCACATCAAAAAAGAAATTTGAGGAAAGATCAGCTGTTAGAGAGGAACATCAAAGGAACACTATGTTCAACTAATTTTCTAATTAGAAAACGAAATCTTAGAGTTCTGTGGCACCAACGAATTTTTCGAGAGATTTACAAACCAACGGCAAAATCTCTAGAGATTCTGTGGCACCCCGATAGTATAATTTTGTTGTTGTATACTACTGCTTCGAATTTGAATTGTGCTAGTGAAGCTTTATGCATATTATTATATTAGAAGCAGATGGAAGATCACACAAAAATCAAACAGAAAAAATAAAACCAAAATCGAAATATTACCGCTTTCAATAACATCGCATCGGGTTCCAATAGCTACACGCTATTTGATCGGCACTTAAAATAATATGGTTGAATAGTTTTAATAGAGTATAAACCGAAATTAAACAACATTTTTGAATCAGCTATAATAAGGGTTAGGGGGTTGTTTTTCGAGAACAGTTTGTGTTTCAGTAAGAAGTAAGAGCTTAAAACTGGCGCTGTCTAGCTAGCAATAAATTATGTGGAGATGTGCCATCTAGTATATTTGTGTCTTTGCTAAAATCAAATTTGAATCCAAATTGATTTCGATCTCTTAACACATTTCAACTCCATTTCTAGGCTCGTCGCAGTGGTGTCACCTGTCTCATCCTGCCAGTGGACAATAAGAAAGATTTCGAAGAGTTGCCAAGTTTCATAACGGAAGGCCTGGAGGTTCACTTCGCCACAAATTACGAGGATGTCTTTAAAATTGCCTTCAGTGAGACCCCACAAATTGCCTCAGCAGATACAACGCCGGAGAAAATTTCCGCCACAGCCGCCCCTTAATAGTAATCATATTTTTTTGGGGTTTTTTAATGGGTTTCTACGATGGGAGGGGAGATATTCTTTAGTGTATATGTATATATATTTTAGACCAAAGCATTTTGTTGCGTATTAAATTTAACTGTAATGACCACTATCTGACTATATATCGGCATTAGATATAATCCAGTCCAAGTAGCGATCGACACGTGTGTACATGCCGGGACGGCGGGGTTCGCCACACCTTACGCCCCAGGACACAATTCCAATAGTGACCCAACGCTGATTGGGCAATTGAATGAGCAGCGGCCCACCACTGTCACCCTGACACGAGTCCTGACCACCTTCCGGCTGACCGGCACAAATCACTGTATCCGGAATGCGTTCCACCATGGCAGCTTTGCAGTCTGCTTGCTTCCATACAGGTAAATTCACCTAATAGAACAGGGACCATTTAAAAAGAAAAAACGAATGGAAGAGACATCCTCAGCTACTCACCTCCATTAGTGTGGTTGAGTGGGGACCGCCAAACTTCTGAGTGCCCCATCCTGTCACAATGCCACTTCTGCCCGTCCAATCTTCATTCAACGGTGGCATACAAATTGGCCAAATATACGTATTAAACAAGGTGGGCCTATCAATTCTGATCAGTCCGATGTCATGCTCGAATGTCAGTGGATCATAGTCCACATGGACTACCATATTCCCTATATGGAAATCTCGGGCTCTCGTCTCATTCAGAAGGTGTGTGTTGTACTCTCCCAGTCTGACAAACATCTCGGTGCTGCTTAACTTGTGCAGGCAATGAGCAGCAGTGAGGACATGTCTGTCTGTGATAAGTACACCCCCACACCACACATAGGGAAGCCCTTCTCGTAGCAGGGCGGCCATCCAGGGCCACTCATCTGGTTCGGCTGGACGTCCGCCAGTGACTCGTGGAAATTGACGTGTGGTAATGCCGCATCCCCGTTGCTCTGGGCGATTGACTATACGAGGTTGATCATCGGTGGAGCTGCCAACGAATTGAGGACTAAAGCGAGAGCTACTCGACTGCTCTGTGCAACAAATGCCTATGGAGCTGGAAAGGCAATGATGAGTGAAAGGCAGCTAATAGATGGGGAAATGGTGAACCTCTTTTCTATAATGCACAGCTGCGAGACCAGACGCCAGACATCGTCCTTCAGTTCTGGCATGCGACAGTAGATGATATGACGACAGCGTCCCGATTCACCTAAGGGGGTGCGACAGGGGCCATAGTCTTTGTTCTCCTGGAAAGTGAACCAGAAATTTGAAAGTATGGTAAGTGTCTCTTATGTGCGTGTCCTCCCCTAAAGTTCAGAAAATATAATTATTAAAGCCTAACAAAGAAAAATTAACAAAAATACAAATGGGTAATTTTATTTGCCGTCTGGCCAGCTATGCACCGACTTCACAGACAATTGTAGTCAGAGACGTTATTTGAGCTACCAAAAAATTTTATTGATATTGAGAAGAGAAAAAAAACACAAAACCTATAGTTAAGTAGGAATAAATGAAAAAATGTAATATAATAAAATTAAAATAAACTAGATATAGAGAGAAAAAATAAAATAGAGGGAAGCTAACTTCGGCTCGACCGAAGTTTATATACCCTTGGAGCATAATATATATGCCTGCCAGTTTGTTATATGGCAGCTATACTATGTATTTATCAGATTTTGATCAAATTCTCCAAAAATTTTGATGAAACAGATAAAATTCATATCTGGAAAGAATTAAAACGCTACCATTGAAAAAAAAGATTTTCTTACTAAAACTAGTTTTTCGACCGATCGTTCCTATGGCAGCTATATGCTAAAGTCATCCGATTTGGTTCAAACTTGACAGAATTGGTGTTAGCATTTAGTATTAATCAGTAACGAGTATGAGAGCGATAGCATTAAAAACAAAAAGTTTTTCATTCTAAGACTTTTTTCAGACCTATCTTTTGTATGGCAGCTATTCTACATATATAGTTGCCCGATTTTCATTAAACAACAAAACAACAAAAAAGTTTTTCTCACTAAAACTAGTTTTCGACCGATCGTGTCGTGGCAGCTATATGCTATAGTCATCCGATCCGGCCGGTTCCGACAAATGTGCAAGGTTAAGATTAAGCTTTGAAAATGACGGAGGAGATAGCATAGAAACAGACGGACGGACGGACAGATGGACATGGCTATATCAGCTCAGCTCTTCATGCTGATCAAGAATATATATACTTTATGTGGTCGGAGAAGCTTCCTTCTATGCGTTACCAACATCCGGACAATTTTAATATAACCTCTCCAAGGGTATAAAAACATCTAAAAGTGAAATTTAAACCTAATCAAAAAAAATTTTTGAGTTAAACTTAAAACTAAATAACCAGAAATCTCTGACCCGGTAAGGGAAGATTTTTCAGCCTGTCCGGCAAGCTATGCCCCTACTCACAGCCAGGAGTGGTCAGAGATTTCCCCGAAGATAATTATAGAGAGACTTTTTAGAGAGCAGCGAGAGAGATCTGTTCAGAGCAGCTGATATTGTAATTTTTGGCATAAGACTCGAAATCGATTGGGCTGGCCATAATCAGTTGTGCATTTAGGCAAGATTAAAGGAAAATAGTTTCTAGTTGTCCTAAAAGGAACGGAAAAGTAAAGGCGACCTACAAGTTCAGAAGAGTCTACATCACCGATAATTAGCTTATGAAGAAAAGAAACACATAATTCTGTTCTACGGTTAGCTAACGATGGAAGGTCAATGAGCAAGAGTCTGTTGGTCAATTTAAGCCACGAACTGATTCAATACGATCTAAATGCTTTTTATACTGCGGACACCAGACGGACAAGCAGTATTCAAGTACATAGAGCAGTGTACAAAAGCTTTGTGGTGAATGGATCATTAAATTCCTTCAACCAACGATTATTTGCTCTATTAACAATACAGGAGATATGAGGATTGAAACTTAATTTGGGGTCAAAAAGAATTCCAAGATCAACGATTGTAGATATTCATTGCAAGGGTTCATTGCCAAGCGTATAGTTAACTAGCGAAGTTTTGCAACAATGGAAGGTCATAAACATGAACTTGGAGCAATTAAGGTGCAATTGATCAACCAAGAACCAGGACTGCAAGAAGCTTAAGGGGGTATTCTCCATGTGCACAATTTTTTTTCGATTTTTTTGTTGCATTTTTTATAGCTTGGATTTTTGAGAATAATCAAAAGGTTTTTTTTAAATTCGAAATTCTTTAGAACATATAGCCTTTTTTGTCGACCAATGCCTTTGATAAAACAAGCTATTTTCAAATTACTTCAAACCTTAAACGCATTTATCTCGAAACCACGTTTTTCGAACTGGCGGCCATGATATCTGCAGTTACACTGAACCGATTTCGATGATTCAAAGTGAAATCAGCACAGAACTGTCACCATTCTGGTTTGACCCTCAATCATAATTAAAAAAAAAAAATTACAATTTTTTTACACTAAACTACAAAAAAGAGGCCCCAAAATCGAATTTTCATTTTTCAATGGCCGCCATTTCGTCAAAAAATATCACAAAATTGATGTCGATGGTCAGATCAGAATGACATCTTTACTGATTATAGCCCCGTTTTTTTACACTTGAAAAGTGTATTATAATTTTGCCCAGAAGTTTGTAACGCATAGAAGGAATCATCTTCGACCACATAAAGTATATATATTCTTGATCAGCATGACGAGCTGAGTCGATTAAGCTTTGTCCGTCCGTCTGTCCGTCTCGTCTGTCTGTTTCTACGCGAACTAGTCCCTCAGTTTTGGAGCTATCGAGCTGAAACTTTCCACAGAGTCTTCTTTTTACTGCACGCTGCTAATATGTCGGAACCGACCGGATCGGATGACTACTTCTTGTAGCTGCCATACAAATGTTCGTTCGGAAAATGGGTTTTAGTGAGAAAAACTGTTTTGTTCTCAATATTACCGCTCTCAAACACATCATGGGTAATATTGAATGTTTTTAAGATGATCTGCGAAGTTTGATCGAAGTCGCTAGTCGTTGAGACAAAAAACAATCTTTACAAAAATAATGACGAGGTTTATTTGGAATCATAAAAGTTGAAGCGGTAGGTCCAAAAACTGAAATAGAGATTTCAAGCGTAGGATGGTAAATATCTTGATTCAGAGGGGCAGACCTAGAGACAACAACATTCGCGCTGTCAGTAAGTCATAATTCATGATGTGCTGATGGTACAAGATAAGTCGACCCATTAAGATTTCAACAAGAGATGTTTGGTATGTTAAAATCACCAACAACAACCATTGAGTCAATGTCTCTTAATTGGGTAAGAACGTCTTTGATACAAGCTATATGTTGCATATAAACTTGAATATCAGAATAAGGAGGGACATAGAAACAGGTAATAAATAAAGCGAATGATAGAAAAGTTACCTTTACGGCAACAAATTCAAAATTTTTAGGCACATAGTTACACCGTTCAAAAGTTATGATCTTTTTATACCCTTGGAGAGGGTATATTAAAATTGTCCGGATGTTTGTAACGCACAGAAGGAAGCATCTCCGACCACATAAAGTATATATATATTCTTGATCGGCATGACGAGCTGAGTTGATATAGCCATGTCCGTCTGTCCGTCCTGTCCGTCTGTTTCTATGCTATCTCCTCCGTCAGTTTTAAAGCTATCTCAACCAAACTTTGCCGAAGTCTTTTGGTATAAATACGCTGCACATTTGTCGGAACCGGCCGGATCGGATGACTATAGCTATAGCTGCCATAGGAACGATCGGTTAAAAAATTAGTTTTAGTGAGAAAACTTTTTGTTTTCAATTCTTCGCTCAACGTATTATAGTTTATATGCTTTCCATAATTTCAGCGGTTTTATGCAATCGGGCAACTATAGCATAGCTGCCATACAAAAGATGATCTGAAAAAAGTAGTGAAAAACTTTTTTTGATTTCAATCTATCGCTCCCAACGTTTAATTGATATCTAATCGTATTCGCAGTTGTGTGTGTCTTAGAAATAAACGGTCGGAAAAAGTTTAGGAGCCTTTTTGTTTTCAATGGTAGTGTCTTTGTACGTTTCATTTTTCTGTCTCAACACAATTTTAGAGAGTTTGATCATCGGATGAATATATCGTAGAACTGCCTATAAAAGTCTGGCAGAAAAATATCATGTAAACTTTCATCTATATAGAACCAATGGCCATTAATAATTTTTTTGTAAAAAAAAATTTGCATGGCAGAAAAGTATGCAACATTTTTTAACTCGGCTATTTAAATTCCAATCTTAATAAAAAGTGTGGGATTATGGATAGGGATGCAAACCGGTCCTGAACCGAACCGAACCCTTTTTTCGCTCGTGAACCACCGGCTTGGTTTTGTGTTTTCAAAATTGCTGAACCAAACCAAAAACCGAAAACTAAAATGTTTCGGTTCGGTTCACTTCAGCTAGGAATAGTGAGCAAAATCAGCAATTAGCTTAAAAATATTACGAAAATACTTGGAAAAGCAGAGTTGTTGTAAATAAGCTAAGAAAATCAATCTTATTAAATTTGCTAAGGACCCAAAATTGCACCAAGCAAAGTTTTGATTGTATTATCCGTTGGGGGTCAACTTACTTAATACTCGAACGTTAGCTTTTTATCTTTAATTAAGATAGGCTTCAAATAGAAAATCAGTATGAGTATTTCTATGGCTGGCAGCCATGCAAAATTAAGGTTGAAAAAAGAAAGGACGACATAGCTGAGGAATTGTCAACTCTTTGGAAAAAAGAGCTCTGCCTATTTATGAATTCGATTTGGGGCTCGGGGGTAGGGTTTTAAATTTTTTTTTGTCGAGAATGTTTTGTAGAAATTTTAAGTTGTTAAGTTTTTTTAATGTTATTTTTATTGATGGCTTATTTCGAATTTTCACGTATGAAAAACTTTAAATCGATTTTCCCGAAAAATTTATCTGAAACAAAAACGAGAAAACAAAATTAGAATAGAAAAAAAACAAAAACATTTTAAAGGTGATGTATTTCTCGAGGTAATCAGCAACAGTTTTTTTTCATCTATTTCTATTTTTTAATAACAAATTAACCCCGATTTTTATAACCGTTACTCGTAGAGTAAAAGGGTATAATGTCGTGCAAATGTACGTAACAGGCAGAGGAATATTTCCGACCATATAAAGTATATTTTGATAGCATCAACAGCCGAGACGATATAGCCCTGTCCCGTCCGTCTGCCTGTTAACACCTAGATCTCAGAGACTAGAAGAGCAGAGCCACCAAATTTGACATGTAGACTCCTATTGTCTGCACGCAGATCAAGTTTGTTTCAAATTTTTTCCACGCCCACCCCTGCCCGCACAAAAAAAAATGTTGAAGAACTCCCACATTTTTTAAGATATCGAGTTCAAATTTGAAACTTAAATTTGCATTCGCAATAACTATAATCCCTGAAATTCATTAGAAAAATGTTGCATACTTTTCGGATGTTTCCACTCAGAAACACAGTAATGCTATTAAACATTTCTCTCATGAGGAACGGGTATATCGAAGTCGCTTAGAGCCGACTTTAACTTACGCTCTCGTTTATACCTAAAACCGCGTTGTTCACTTCGAAGTGATGTAAAAAATAGACAAAAAAAACTCTTGCTGATTACCTCGAGAAATATATCACCTTTAAAATGCATATAAATTTTTTGTTTCAGATAATCCGATAACGAGTTATTATGTACATAGTTTTAGTAGTGTCACAAGTGTCAGTAGAATGAACATTTTCCACATTGGAGTTTGTTTTAACAGACTTAAGAGCCAATATCGATGAAAATATATTATACTAGAAGATATATTATTATTAAGTATTAACTAAAATTCCATCATTTTGAAGTTAATTTAAGTTTTTTAATATCTATATTATTCCATGTTGTTTTAAAAACCACATATACAAGTATAATAAAACTAATCAAATGGAAATGTCAAATTTTGAGTTTATTATTCCGTATGCACTTAAGGATTTAATTATGAATATATGTACTTTATATGGTCGGAAATGTTTCTTTCTGCCTGTTTTATAAATTTGCGCGACTTTAGTATAACCTTTTCTACGTGTAAAGGGTATAACAAAGCTTTTATTCAAATTGTTTTAAAACCCACATAAAAATGTTTTTCTTCGTCGATTAATATTATTATCTGTTTTAACCAGTGGATCAAACCGGAACCGTATTCCGAAAGGACCTAATTAAAGCTCTGAACCAGAACCAGAACTGGAACCGATAATTTGAATTTTTTGTATACTGGAATCCCAAACCGATATTTTTAGGACTGAAAATGTCGAAAAGAACCTAAACATTGTACAAGTACAGTTTCGGTACAGAGGTTTTTTTCGTAAATTTTCGTAGCTACCGCCTAGTTTTTTTGTCATTACTTTATTCAGAGGGGCCACCTGCGCCAGAGCTGCCTGAAACAGCAACTAAAGTATGTATTTATTTGGCGGTTTCTCACTTAAGTTCTGTTTTTGCATGTTCGCTTCCCTCTAAGTCTTAGCTTTCTGTCACTTTCGTATGCAAAACAAAAAAGCTCAGTAGTAAAAAAATAAAGAAAACTGCTGGTTCCAGGTGCATTGATGAACTGTTTAAGAACAGCATATGGGTGGCAATTAACATACAGACGATGCGAGTCTTTCACTGTGCTCGTTTAATAATTTACCATGTTTGTAACTAATTTTTTTTTAGTTTGGGTAAAGTTAAGAAGGTGAAGACATTGTTAATTAAATATTATTTTAATTATATTATGATTAAAAATTTGTGAATTTTTTGATGTAAACAGACGCGAATAAAATACATAATTTATGTACACATACATGTGTATAGCTTGCTTAGCCACTTTGTTTAGACTTAAGTTTTGCAATTTCTGTTAATTTTACAGGTCCATACCGATACGGTATACGATTCGAAACCGAATACCGAAATAAAGTAAAACTAAAACAGAACTGAACCGAAATTCAATTTGGTTTGATTGATTGATTTGAATAGATTCCATATAACAATCGTATTTTAGTTTGGCCAAATGTTACATGTGAGGCGGCATCTTTTGGTCAGCTTGGGAACTCACAACTAGCATTGTTCAAACTCAATTAAAACTGTTGTAATAAAATTAATAAAAAGCTCTATTAATATCAAATTTAAAATTGCTAGGGAAAACATATAATACTTCGGCAAAACCCAAGTTACTTTACTTTAATTTAGGTGTGTACGTGCACATAATAGACAATTAGCGAATGAAATACTGTAACATTTTCTACCAGAACTCACCAGCATTTGGGAACCAGCCGAGACTGAAGCTTGTCTTTTGTTCAAATGATGACGTGTTAGGAAATTGGAGACTCCTTCAGTTTGTTCACTCTGATTTCCATTTTGATACTCCTTATTCTCCGATTCGCCCCATTGGAACTCATCATTGTCGCTGAGATCAAGCAGATCTGTAATAAAATTCGCTTTTAATGAATTCCATTTACATGGTTTAAATAACCTAAAGAGCCCATATAAGCTTCTCAGCACACTTTTGGCTTGTGTTTAAGTTGTGTTTAGTCCAGAAAATCGACTCACCTATATAATCCTCGGAATAGCTTTTGGCCAGCAACTGCCCTACAGACAGGCTTAAAAGTGTCCACACCAAAACCACAGAAAAACACTTCATTGTGTAGACTAAATTTAATATTCTCGTATTTATTTATCGCTTGCCGCTTCCGTTGTACTTCTCCGGCAAGCAACTGTTTCGATAGTGAGCCCAGCAAGCAAAGCTCTCTCAGCTTACACAGTTCACCTTGGAGCTGAGTACGAGCTGGTCTGAGGCGTCGAAGCTTATTTTTTTGGATTTTCCTTGATTATCGAGGCGCTTGCCGGCATTTTATATAACTTTTATAATTTCTCTTATCTTTTGGTTTAGCAAAATGCTGGTCCCTTTTAATGTTTATGAGCTTAACCCGAATTTTAAAACTGCTTATTTCGTAATTTATCTCAAATGTTGCTAAAGTAGCCTAGCCACTTGCTGCTATCGTCAGGCATGTATAAATTTTGCACAAATGTTGCTAAGCATTGGGGGAGCGTGATGTGCATTGCTAATGATGCGGTTCGGTGAGTTTTAATTCCATAGAAGTAACATTTACCAAAACAATGACTATATAAATAGTTGTGTGGCATATATATTCTATATTTAATTGCCTTTTGACGGCTGCCTATCAAAAGAAGCATATAAAAATTACAAATAAATCTGTCGTAGTGTTAAAACCGGTTTGAGAAAGATGATTTGCTTTGTTTTATAACACAATTGATTGCAAGTTTATTAGTTCTTGATAAAGATGTCTCTATTATTATTCCTTAAATTTAATGTTTTTATGATTTATTAAACTTATGAAACTAAAATGAACTTTGACAAAATCGACAATTTTTTAATGAAATTAATTCGAAGTTCATTGCAACGCTTTCCCTCGTTTCCTTGGCAGCTATATAAAAGCGAAAGCGTGTTTGTATATTTGGTCCTCATGGGCGTCTAAGCCGCTGAACCGATCTTCACGAAATTTTCACAGTATATTCATGGCGATCAGAAAAGAATCATAGGCTATATCTCAAGTCTGTGAATGATCCAAAAACCGTGAAGTTTGCAAAATTATTATAAGAGTATTTATATAAGCGCTTTCACACATAAATGGCTGAAAATATTAGGATGAAATTTGGCACATATACTCTGTTTATACACACAAAAAATATCTTGGTAAATGCTCTTTAAAGTATGCTAACTTTTTTCTTAAACGTTTATATATTTGAAATGGATAATAGACTGTCAGATATCGCGGTGTTATAAATATTCCAGACTGAACATTCACTTAGATTGTTCGAGCAGTTAAATGAATTAAAAATTAATTAGCGCTAAGTCAAATTTAAAATATAATTTTTCTCAATTTTCAATATTAATTTTCATAGCACTTTTACACATTTACTTTACAGGGCATTTATCATGATATTTAATTTGTGTATAAACGGGGTAATAGATAGTTGACAACGGGGAGTAGAATATATGCTATACAGGGTTTGACCGGAAAGTTATAGGACTGAGTCGATTTAAAATAATTTATTGAGCCCATCGTTACAATTCTTTAAAAACTTTCAAAATAGGCTCCTTCTGCGTCGATGCAGCTCTGCCAGCGGGGTTTCCAAGCATTGAAGGCGTCACGGAAGGCATTCTCCGGAATAACCTTGTCGTCTCAAAATGCTTGCCTTTCATGGGCCTTTTCAGGCGAGGCAACAAAAAAAAGTCCGGGAGGGCCACATCTGGGCTTCACAAGAAGTCGCTTTTCAAGTTCATTTTTGGGACCATCTTCGCGCACACCTTGCCCATGTTCAAATGCTCCGTCACAATGTCATGAACCACAGATTTTGCTAAATGTAACATCTGGGCTATTTAATGAATACTTAGTCGACGGTCTGAGTTCAAAACTTTGCGCACACGAGTCACATTGTCGGTTATTGGCGAAGTCGAAGGTCTTCCAGCACGGTCTTCATCGGCGATCTCTTCCTGACCCTCCAAAAAGGCCGGGTGCCACCGAAACACACCACTTCTTGCTAAAGCAACATCTGGGTAAGCCTGCTTGATCATATCAAACGTCTCTGTCCCAGATTTACCGAGTTTCACACAGAATTTAATCGCGTACCTCTTACCGGCTTACACCACCCACAGAATCACGTCGCGCGAAAAAGCCTGTCCTGACACTCCAGGTGCTCGGATGCAACTGACCAGCCGCTTGTTCGTTAACTAGGAACGCCCTCTACCGAATCCAGTCGGTGCGCGCACGCTCCGAAGTACAGTCGCGGCGGAAGAAAATCAGTCCTATTACTTTCCGGACAAACCCTGTATAGCTTTTATTTCAATCGTGCAGGAGTAGGTAAGTAAAAGGTGTAGAGCCAATGCACACTGGTCCAAATGTCAAAAATTTGGCAGAAATTAGAAAAATGTAGTTACAGACCTGAAACTTGGTAAAATTTTTTTTTTTTGCATATATATAACCTAAAAAAAATTTAGACCGATCGTACCACGCACTCTCTGCCGCCCCATATATGCCAATGTCGTTGAATACAAAAAATTCTAAATTCTGCTGCTACATGCAGAAGTCGGTGGGTGCCCGTGTGTCGGTCGGTCGCGGCGGTCCACGAGGTTCGGTTCGAACTGGTCGTGAACAAAGTATATAAATTGTTTAAAATATATTTTTTATTCCAATAAGAATAAAAAACAAGCTGCAAAAAATTAAGAGCTGCTAGTTTAGAGCATTTCCGGGTATAAGCTGATCAGAAAGAACAAACTTAAGTGTTGAAAGGCTCGTTAATGTATGGTTGCTGGAACACAAGTATAGTCAAGCATATTTTAAGTCCCATTTTTTGAGCTTCCAAAATTTTAAGACATTTGTCGTGTATGTTTGACAATTTTCGAATGAATCTATAACTTCTTTACAGACTTTATATTTATATTTGATTATTGTTTCTTTTGTTTCATAAATTTCTCTTCTTCGCAATCAGACGTTGAGTCATTTAAAGTTGAATTTTGAAAACTCTCATTAAGAAATTCTTTTTGGCGCTTTAGCATGTCTGCAATGTGCTGCTTTGCTATTTTTTTTTGGTCTGAAGTTATAAAGTTTGAAATCTCGGGTCTAAGAACACTGCAGCCAATATTGGTACTGAACTATAATAGAAGAACGTTTATCGAGACACTTAGATAGCAATAAAGCATGTTTTGCAGAAGATTTTAGAACAATTGCTCGACATGAAAACCAAGCGTAATAAAAATCACTTGGCAGTAATTGCGAATCTTGCAGCTTTAAGGAAGTTTTATAAATTGGCTGCAGCAAATTACATATATTTTGAACTACGTTCCATTCAGAAGTTTTTAGGTGGAGCTCCTTCAAAGAACTCTTAATGCAAAAATCTTTAAGAGTTAGTAAGCGCTCGCCCATTTTAAAGGTTGAGTTCCATCGCGTCACACAGTCTAGCACTGGTTTTTTCAATTTTTCTATATGCAATAGATTTAAAATAGTGTGAGTACGGAGTTTCTTACAAGTGTGCGAACTCTACTAATGTCAAACTGAACGTCCTTAAAAAATCGTTAACTAAAATTAACTTGGCGACAACGAACTGTAATTATAGACTCCTCCATGGAATTTATTGAGTTAACTTCGTCATCGTCCAAATCAAGAAATGGTTTTGATTCACATGAGCAGTCTTCATCAACATTGCATTCGTTATGTCGCATTTTTTCCGCTATGCGTTGTCATTTAAAAGTTCGCCTGCTCGAACCATATTTGCTCCTTATCCACGGTGATAGTATAAATCTGGCCTAGAGAAATGTCGTAGGATTGGAGAACTTCTTGAATGATAGCACTCAGATTAAGACTCGTATGCTGGACGTGGACCTCTTTCATAGCCAGCGTGTAAGTGCGAATTTCTTCATCTTTGTGAATCTGACAGTTAATGCCAATTATGGCGCCATCCAAACGACTTACGCAGTCAACTTTAATTGATATCAAGCTGAAATAATTTCGTAAAAACATATTTTTTAATTTAATTAATATATTTCGCAAATACATATATTAATATTTATGTGAAACCAGCTTTGTACATAGATATGTATGTAATTTCTTGCATAATTTAAATTAAACAATTTAAAGGAAATGTATACAAACATACATATATATGCAAAGACATTGTATCTCCAATAAAAATTGATACATACACACACAAATATGCACAATCTGCTAACATATGTTTGTACTCACCGATTTTTAGAATTCACTAATTGCGGTGGTTGAAGCCTTTGATTTCACAAGGCTTCGAATATTTGGCGATTTATGGAAATTGGCTTTTCAAACGCATTACATAGGTCAAGAATTTTCTTGAAGCCAGAGTCTTCAAAAATTTTTAGGGGCCGCCCATTTTTTGTGACCATTTCTATACACGCGTCCCGTAGCTGGTCTTCACTTAATTTTGTTTTATGAATGCTTGTTCTACTGTAAGAATTTTTCTTGTTGGCCGTTGATCATTTCGGCGCTTTTTAATTTTGTTCCTTTCATGGCTAGGTGTGCTGGTTGTTGCAAAGCATCATAGAAATGTGCCCGTACCGGACGAGACACTCAAAGAAAAACAGAAAAAATGTGCCCGTTGCCGACTACTAAATGTGCATATATGTATGTACATTGTACATACTGTGTTAACTTTGGGAATTTATGCACTGCAAGTTAAAGCGTTTTGCATCTATTTGTATGTACTTACATATGTGGTTATAGCGAAAACCGCGGGTTTTTGCGCCAAAATCATGCACTCATACATACATATAAACGAAAGGACGCTTACGCTGTTGTCCGCGTGGGCGCGTAAATCAATTTAGTGTTTTACGGCGTCCAAAGTATGAATATGTGAAGTGTAAGTGTGTTTGTAGTTTGACATAAAAATGTGGGAATAAAACAAAAACAAGACTAAAGTCCGAATAGTATGTGTGATTACGGACCGTTAAATGAATACATATATGTACATTGTTTACATTGATTTCTTTAATAGTCGACGTCGCAAGATTTTATTATATACTGATTTGAAATATGCTCTTATGTGCAAGGCAAACAAAGTCAAAGTTTGTGTAAACGAACAGCTGATTTCCAGGGCTGCCTACATTCGCAGTGCATCAAATTTAATTGTACTATTATGATTTTTAACTGCCCTAGATAATATTTTATTGAAAAAAATATTGTTTTTGCATAACTCTTAAAAAAATTATATTCTGCCAAAATTGTTGGCATTTGGACCAGTGTGCAATGGTAAAAAAATCGCAATATTTCCAAAATTTTTATAGGATCTAAAATTATTATGAATATTGGATAAATGGTAATTGAAGACGCATATTTTAGAAGTGTAGACCAAAAACCGCGAAATTTGCCAAATTGTCATTAAAGCATTTACGAAAGCGCAGACATGGGTAAATAAGAGGTGTAGATTGAACAGACCAAAATCGCGAAATTTCAACAATTCTCATTTGAGTTTGGATTAACATAAAGAGGAGGAGTAGATCAAATGGTCAAGAAAATAGCGAATTTTGCAAAATTTTTAAAATACCTAAGAAATATGAAGAATGGATAGATTAAACGGTCAAACAAATCGCGATATTTTCATAGGACCTAAGATTATCATGTAGACCAAAAACCGCGCCAATTTTGCAAACTTTCGATGCTAAAGATTGAACAGACCAAAATATTGCGTAGTTTGGAAACGGCAATGTACAAAACTGCATAATGAGCTCAGATTATCATAAGAGTTTGATAGGTGTCAGTCAATCGATTCAAAAATATTAGAAATTTGGAAAAAATCTCAAAATTTTCAAAGTTTTATAATGATTTTAGATTCTTATGAAGACGGGTAAATAGACGGATGGTGAATTTTGCTAGATGAAGATTTGATAGATGGCAATTGTCAAATAAGCTTCACTTCTTCGTTTTGTGTATAAAATTCTAAAGGCGGCGTAGCAATGCACGCCGGGTACCTGCAGGTTGTTAAATAAATATGAATCCATGATTCGTCCACGTTTAGAATAAATTCGCTGCACTCATCTCGCGGATAGGTTTATAATGATGTATATAAAAATGTGATGATGTGAGCCTTTGCCAAATCTCGCATATTCATTCTCCGACAGTACAATATCATTCCATGGATTCTAGCGACGATTTCCTGCTTAATCTATTAGTAAATGGCAGCTGACAGGTTCAGTGTTGCATACGGTTGTCTGCCGACGTATAGGACCTTACCAGCTGTTCAAATATATATGAACAGTGCATTGTGAGATCTGGTACCAGCAGTTGGAACGCAAGAACGAGGCTCATAAAAATTCTAGAACCTAAACACCCTAAAAAAAGAGGCAAATAAATTAGAAAAACCGAAATGTATAAAAAGGAGAACAAATTTCATAATAAAAGCTAGTCGCTCGCACCATAAATGCGTTTTACTCACCAGTTTTCCTCATGAATTACACCCACTCCAATTAAGCAAACCTCCTTGAAAATTTCAAACATTATTACACTTTATTGCTGATATTCTTTTGTAAACTAAAATACAACAGTTCATTTGTCATAATGAATTGTTTGTAAGCATCAAACCCATAGAAAGAAAAACTTAAACAGGAATTTGCCTTTCAGATTGCTTACAAAATCGGTATCTAAGAGTTTTTATAAAAAATCAAGTTAACTATTAGGGACTTGGGGTAGCAAGTATGTTAGATCTCTCAAAAAGGGCCTCACAAAAATACATCTGTATATACTTAGAGCGTTTGTGGTTTGGTTTACTTTACTTTGGTGGAAACCTGTGCGGCATATTAAAAAGTTGTACGTTGTGTGAAAGTAACAAAAAGTCTATATATATAGTTGTTGCATTTGATTTCCTATATATAAAATCAGTACACATTTATGTATATTTAATAATGAACATTTGTTATTTTTTGTTTTGTTTGTTGTTTGAAAACGTTTCGCTTTTTCTTAACTACCACTAACACATTATACATTTATATAAGCGGTATATATACCTATAGTATTTATGATAGGTGGAGTTGTTTTTAACGTCCTTGATAAAGTTTAAGGATTTGATTGTGTTGTGCGTGGAGAATTGAGTAGTTATGAGATGATATTTAGTTTTTCTAGCCTAAAAGATTTTTGGGTTTTTTCATGTTTGGGATCACATTTAGGTTTACCAAATTATAAAGTAATTATTTTGTTACACATTTATTATGAGCTAGCTTCTTTTTTCTGATAGATACATCTACATGTATATTTGATATAGATAGGGGGCTTTTCAGGGAAGACTTAAAATTGTTTGTGCTTCGAAATTATTTTGAGCAAAATTATAGTCAAGTCTTATAACAGATCTGCGGAAAGAATATCCTAAAAATGCGTGTAAGTGGATTGAAAATATTCCATGGTGAAAAGTCGTGGTCTTGTCGATTTAAATGAACTATAATTAAATAGGCAGTAAACTTAAAACACACGATTTCAGTTGAAGTTGTGTCGTAAAACTTGTAGTTGTTTCTTAAAAATTGATTGAACTTACTGTACTGAAATATTCTTGAAATTATTAAACGCTTTTTAGTTAATGATTTCCAGTCTTTAATTTGAAATATCTCAGAAAAAGCTATCAATTTGGTTAGAGACTAAGCAATGCAAATATTCAAACCTGCAAACTTGAACTGAACCTTTTAAATTCATGAATGATCTCTCGGACCTGAATCCAAGCCTGAACTGGAGACAATCTTAATAAGATAATGATTGGCATAAAAGTTAATTCAGACTATGGATTTAATATCGTAGATCTATTTTCCGTAAATTGAGTTTTGATACAAATCGAAAATCATATCAAACCTTAGTCGAAAAAATGGTAAGCACCCGAAAGCTAAATATACTGGAGCCAAGATTAATTCAGTGACGAGCTGAAGTAACCTTAACTCATGCGAAATAAATAACTTGTGTATGTTATTTTCCCTGTTAAGTCATCCATTCGAAATATTCCATACCATCCTTAAAACTAGGATTCGAGTCAAAACCTTCTTCAAAATTAACTAGATTTTTAACCTTGAAAAACTACTAAATTATATCGAACTTTTTATATGATAAAAGATAAAATAAACATTTTCAAAACATTTTGCATCTAAAAAAATATCAGGATTGCGACATTTCCAATGTAGTGCAAACATAAGCTACATTCAAATTATTACTGTATAAAGCAATCAAAAATATCAAATATGACCTTTAAATCGGAATTGACATTTTAAAGCTCAATAGATAAATACAACTCAACTTCTTAGATACTCAAATTTACTTATCATCTTTAGAAAATTGGATCTATGTAGTAAGTCGGTAAATACCTATTGGATGACATTAACATCGTCATATCGCTTTTCTTTAACAGGTTAATGCAAATTGAAGAAAAAGTCAAAATCGGATGGAACTGAATTAGTCGAGAACGAATAAAATCTCAAGTTTAGTCAAAAATCTGCCGAAACAAAAACCTTCAAACATGTAAATGGTCGGTCAAAGTGCAATTTAACTTCATCTTGGCCCTGTTCAGTTTGATTTCTATTAATCGCAATGAAAATTTCGGCTGTATTTTGAAGAATTAGATTTCACATATTGTGACTGTTTTCGTGATCTTTTCGAAAATCAATCAAAGCAAGTTTTAACCGGCTCCATATCACACCACTCCAAAGACACCACAAAGGAGCCTGGCAGAATATACTGCTGTTTCAAGAACCTCCCGGTTCTTTCCTCAGTAGTCTTTGCCATCGATTTAAGTAAATACAATTTTTTAAGGAACTTGGATTGGTCTTCCAGAGTGTGGTTTTAAACTATTATTCATTAATTTGAAGGATAAGGTGAATGTTTTATCGAGCCTTAAACCATAACTTAAAGTTTGCCCCTTGTCCAAAGTATATTTTACCGAATGAGCGCAACAGGTGAGCTATAAAACGAGAAAGGCATATCTAACTGAGTCTGTTGTCTCAACGGTTAGCGACTTCGACCAAACTTCGCAGATCAGGTTAAAAACATTCAATATTACCCATGACCGTGTTTGAGAGCGGTCATATTGAGAGCAAAACAGTTTTTCTCACTTAAGCCAAGATTGGGGAACACACACAGTCACAAAGGTACTGGCAGCCAGCACTGTTCTTATGTGTGCCGGATTTTGCTGTCAAGTCGTTTAGGAATTCCCAAACGATTATGGCAGCTCCGGCATGGAGTAAGAGTCGTTGGGGCCAGTACATTAGGCGAAAGGCACTGATGATTTGGTAGAGGTACCAATGAAACAGCTGTATTTCTACCTAGCCTCCTTTGTGTTGTGTTGTGTTCCTGCTTTTTGAAGTTATGTGCAAACATAACGAGACCTAGAGCCAGCGTACTATTGATGGTTTGATTATCATAAAGGTCGTTAAAGCACACACATGTGTAAAACCCATTTTCCGACCGCACATTTTTATGGCAGCTACAAGAAGTAGTCATCCGATCCGGTCGGTTCCGACATATTGGCAGCGTGCAAAGTTTCAGCTCGATAGCTCCAAAACTAAGGGACTAGTTCGCGTAGAAACAGACAGACGGACAGACGGGCGGACAAAGCTTAATCGACTCAGCTCGTCATGCTGATCAAGAGAATATTTACTTTATGTGGTCGGAGATGATTCCTCCAATGCGTTGCATACTTCTGGGCAAAGTTATAATTATTATTATAATTATAATAAATACACTTTTCAAGTGTATAAAAACGAAAAAGCAAAGCTAAATTCGTCTGTGCCAAAGTTTTAATACACAATTTCGACCAACTTTCGCAGATCAGTTTAAAAACATATAATATTAATAATGATGGAGTTTAAGAGCGCTAGACGGGCAAAGCTTAATCGACTCAGCTTGTCATGCTAATCAAGAATGTATACTTAATGTGGTCGGAACTGATTCCTTCTATGCATTGCCAACTTCTGGGCAAAATTATCAGGCGTGTTCTCAATTCCACTTTCGCTGCAACTTTTCGAAAGTGTTTCGTTTTGAAAAATAATGCTCGGTCGGTGGAATAACGCACTCTTACAGTTGCTAGATGTACATAAAGTGAATTTTCCT
The DNA here is from genome assembly GCA_018904235.1 of Lordiphosa stackelbergi. Lineage (NCBI taxonomy): Eukaryota > Metazoa > Arthropoda > Insecta > Diptera > Drosophilidae > Lordiphosa > Lordiphosa stackelbergi. Next base: position 90,646 of record JAEIFU010000094.1, on the reverse strand, counting down.
TAATTATGTAATTCATTCAGAAATTGTTAGTGAAATTTTATTTGCATTTAAGTCTTTTGATTTAAAAGGAATTCTTTTGTTTAATGTGTCTACGACATTTCTATTTTCGATCGTTTCGCTTGGAATTGTGGATTCTCTCTTATGTATTTAGTGCCAATCTAGTTTCTACCATTGGTGTACAAAAAGTAAAAGGAGAGAAATTTCATTCGGAATTGAGAACACAAAAACGAAATCGAAGCAGAGTTGCGTTTGATTTACTTTTCAAAATGTAGTGGAATTGGGAAAATGCCTGTATAATACTAATACCCGTTTAAAGTGTATAAAACTGTCATGAAACAGTTTGGTCTCGTATGACCAAACTCCACAAAGTTCTATATGACACTTGTCGCTATTGGACAACCTTTGCGAAAGCGGGACATAAATATAAATTAATGTTGGTAATTTCTCTGCAGGATTGTTCAACTACTCGCATCAAAAGTGTCATACAGCCATAAGTAACATAAAATCTTGAAGTGCTTCTTTTTTAGCCAAGCGTCATGGTTGAAAAAAAAATAATTAACCTAAATAAAATTATTTTTTCAAAAATTACTGTGAGAAGTTTTACTGCAAGCATTTCGGAACATTTTTTTTTACAAATATATAAAACCTTTTAAACTTATGTTACGTTTTCGAACACTGAATGTCTCATTAAAAAATGTACAGCTTAGGATCGTCTAGGAATTTCTACACGACTAGAGTCTGAAGTCCTTTCACAAAAATGTTCCCCATAAATTTAGCTCTAAATATAAATGATTTTTGTTTTGATTATAATTTCGCCTTCATTTTGGTACTGCTTCCTTTTAGTCCACAAGTCGTACGCCAGCCTCTACATCATCGGCCATGCTGACACACTTGGATTTCTTCTTGCCGCCTTCCGTCGACGATTTTTTCTTGCTCAGGGCCAGGGTTTCCGGTTCACGTTCACCTCCACCTCCTCCACCAGCACTGCTGCTCCTCAGCTTAAAACGTGTTGTGGCTGCGGCCGCGTTATTGTTGGCACAGTTGCAAATGGCATCAAAGATGCGCACCACAAATCCTCGAGCACGATTGACCACCTTGCCGTTCTTAAAATCTGGTATGGCGAAACCTAGAGAGATTAGTGGGGGCCATATTTAAAATGCACAAAAAGAAGGGAAACACAGCAAAAGAAAAAATCTGTGAGAGGCGAGACGAAAAATTAAAATGTCACAAAAATAAGAAAAATATAATTTTCCGGTCATGCAATATATACAGTTTAATTAACACTCTGTTTAATTGTTACCCCCGTGGGAATGGGCGGACACCAGGCGAACCTATAAAGGCACCCAAGATCGAGTATAGGTCGGGTATTTTGTATGTTCGTTCAAGATGAAGCATCAGTCCATACTGCTGCTTCTGCAGTTGTGCCTCCTGCCCAGAATGTCGCTTGGTGTTAATATGCAACAGTTTCTTCAATCCCTGGACATGATGCGCAATGGCTGTACACCAAAATTTAAAGTGCCCTTGGAGATATTGGATCGCATACGAGATGGTGATTTCGATTTGGAACCCACACAGGAGTTATTGGTAAATATAAATACAAAATGGAATTGGCGGCTGCACATCTATTTGATTTCTCTGTTGTGATGCTAGTGCTATACCAAATGCGTAGCTCAACTGGCTGGCACGGTGACCAAAAAGGGTGAATTCAGTGTGTCCAAAGCATTTGCCCAGATGCCCATCATTTTGCCACCCGAATTACTAGAGCCCGCCAAATCAGCTCTCAACCATTGCAAGGATGCGCGTAAGTTACGCCAGAACGGATACGAATAAGTGCATTCGGCAGAACGTCTCGATCCTGGATCAAAGATATACGTTTAGGTAATTTATATGGCCTACTCTTTCTCTAGGTGAACGGGTGTCCTAAACAGATTTCATGTTTCATGTAATGTTTAGCCGGGGGCCAAGCCAAGCTTCTCTCAATCTCTTGGCGTGTGTGCTTTAAATTTTTTTTTGTCATATATTGAGAAGATTTTAAAGTAACCATAGAAATATTAGGCATTCAGTTTGATTTAAAATTAATTTTTTCAAAGTTGTACCCCAGAAATTGCAAGTAGCCGAAAGCAAAAACGATCGAAATGAAACTGAGCTGTTCGCAATTCCGCATTAGCGAATGCGCAGTGTTGACCGAAATGGTTCATGTTACCATTCAGCTGAATTATAGTTCGAAAACGATTCGAACTTTCATTCGAAAAGAAAATCGATTTCTATTTCACTCGGAAACGGGAACATCAAATGAAAACGATTCGGAATTACAATCGCTTTACTTTTTAAATCCACTCGGAAATGGGAACAGACCTGATTTATGTTTATTTTTTTAGGGAGGTTGAAGTAGCACTTTAAGAACAAAAAATGATTTCGTTCAAGTGGGCCAATTAATAAACATAAATCAACAGATAAATCCGATTAGCGATTTCTGATTTACGATTTGCGAATTGCATTGAGAGCAGACAGTGATTGGAAAGATACTCATTTTTCTTAGCCAGTTTATGTTCGATTATCTTTTACCTTACTTAGTTCCAAATTTTCATTTGTAAATGTAAAATTGGCTATACAGCCTCTCAAAGGGGCCAAGCCAAGCTTCTCACACACTTAGTTCCAAATTTTCATTTATCTTATCAAAATGTAAATGTAATTTTATTGTGAATTTAATTTTCAATGACAGCCTGGTTTGAAAGATTATCTAATTTAATCGTTCTTCCAATTTAAGTTTGTCAGTGTGACTATCAAAACAACACATATAGGCATGTTCTCTATTCCACGACAACTTTCTGTACTGGCAAAAAGTTTACAAATTTTTTCTTCTTGGTCGATGTAATGAAAACTATAAGTATTGGCCGAATTACGCACTCTTACAGTTACGTCATCAACTTAGAATTAGTAAGTAAAAAAATTTTATTATTTGATGTGTCCAGAATATGGCAAACGAAAAGTAAAATGAAAATCTGCAGCCTCTCTTATTTCGGTTGAACTTCTGGTTTCCCCAGCTGTCACTGGGTATCGCAAAGGGATACATGCACGTATTGCCTTCACGCTCATCATATGGCAGAGTTTCCCAGCAATAGCCCCTGTGGGCCGAACGCACTCGGCAATTCATACCGAATGCTTGCTGATCTCTCTATCACTGTGTGTCAGAGAGAGTCGGTCACATGTTCCGTCCCCTCTTCTTGGGAAACCATGATCTAGTGCCAATCTCGTTTGGAATGGTGGTTTGGAAAAAGAAAAAAGAGGCAATTTCATTTGGAATTGAGAACAGAATATCGAAAACAAAGCGGGTTTATTTTTGATTTTCTTTTCAAAAAGTATTGGAACTAAGAACATGACTGATAGTTTTGAGCTAATTATGATGATGATTTTTAATACGCCTTAAGTCAAGAAAGTACAGATAACTGTAGGCACTCCAAGCAATAAAATAAGGTGCACAATTATAAAGACTTAAAGAGCATTATACTTTCTACATAACAATCCGAATTATATTTAAAGACCCCAAGTGTTATCACCAGCGAACTTTGCTATCGACTTTAAAATAATCAAATTGTTCCAAAAAAGTTCCCAAACAGACTGGTCTCCCGTTTTTCTATTTCGGTTTTATGGTCTAGTTGGTGTACTCAATAATATCGGTACTTGGATACCGCTACACAAAAATTCAAAATATAGGTTCTGGTTCTGAGCTTTATTCGGTTTTTCTCTTGGTATACGGTTCCGGTTTGATTTTCTGTGAAAAAAGTAAAAAGGTAAAAAATTAAAAAATATACCTAAGAAAAGCACCGAAAAAAACTGCACACTTTGCTTCTATTGTAAATCAAAAGTTATATAATCACATATGGGCATTTCCCCCAAATGGTCAACCTGGACCGAAAAATTAAAGGGCATAGCAGAATAAGCATACAAAAACTGCCCCACATCCGAAAAATAGCACCAAAATTTAATATAAGTCTAAAAAGTCTTGCGGTATTTCCGCAAGCTTGTCTTTGCAAGCGCGTAGTTCTAGTTGTATTCGTCGCATCGGTTCACGCTAGAGCTTTTTGGAAAGCTCTTTTCACGCGCTAACACGTGTTTGATTTATTGTTGTTTGCTTTTAGTCGTTCGTGAGTTAGAGCAATGTAAACAGAGCAAAATAAAGAGAAAATACGGCAAATACTACTACTACTTAAAAATGCATCTCATCTTGCCCAATAAAATTTGTGCAGTTTATGGACCCGATACAGTTTCCATTTCCACCGCACAACGATGGTTTCAACGTTTTCGTTCTGGTGCAGAGGTGATCGAAGATGCGCCACGGTCCGGAAGGCCTGTCGTCGAAAATTGCGATAAAATAAGTCGTAGCATCGGCCAAGAGCTGGGCATGAGTCATCAAACCGTTATAAACCATTTGAAGAAGCTTGGATTCAAAAAGAAGCTCGATGTATGGGTGCCACACGACTTGACGCAAAAAAACATTTTTGCCCGTATGGATGCATGCGAATCGCTTCTGAATCGCAACAAAATCGACCCGTTTTTGAAGCGGATGGTGACTGGCGATGAAAAGTGGGTCACTTACGACAACGTGAAGCGCAAACGGTCGTGGTCGAAAAGCGGTGAAGCTGCCCAGACGGTGGCCAAGCCTGGATTGACGGCCAGGAAGGTTCTTCTGTGTGTTTGGTGGAATTGGCAGGGAATCATCCACTATGAGCTGCTCCCCTATGGCCAAACGCTCAATTCGGACCAGTACGCCAACAGCTGGACCGCTTGAATGCAGCACTCATGCAGAAGAGGCCATCTTTGATCAACAGAGGCCGAATTGTCTTCCATCAGGACAACGCCAGGCCACACACATCTTTGGTGACGCGCCAGAAGCTCTGGGAGCTCGGATGGGAGGTTCTTTTGCATCCACCGTATAGTCCGGATCTCGCACCAAGTGATTACCACCTATTTCTGTCCATGGCGAACGAGCTTGGTAGTCGGAAGTTGGCCACAAGAGAGTCCTGTGAAAATTGGCTCTCCGAGTTTTTTGGCAATAGGGAAGCGAGCTTCTATAAGAGGCATTATGAAGTTGGCATCTCGTTGGGAACTCGTCATCGAACAAAACGGCGCATATTTGACTTAAATTGCATTATTATAACCAATTTTATGAACAATTGAAAATTCAATAAAAATACCGCAAGACTTTTTTGACAACCTTATATGTTGATGAGAAACTCACTCTCCTAAATTTTAAGTCTTCTAATCGCTACTGGAGTAGAGTTATGAGGGCGAAAAGATAACTCAAAAAAACCCGTTTATCTTAAGAACCGCATACCCGATTTGGATGGGTTTAATATATGTTGTAAGTGTCCACAGCACAATTCAAAAAATAATTTTTCCACATTTTTATTTTGTTGTTTTGCTGGATTTTTCATCAAGAGGTCCCTACCAAAATATAATTTTTGCGAACACATCCCAAGTGTACCTTATAGTGAAAAATAATTAAACGTTAAATTAGTACTTTTCATTAATATTTTATACACATTAGGCACACTGTAAGTCAACTTAAAAGGGGAAATTTTCTGTCAATTCTGTGTGAGTGGTTACAGTGTGCTAAGTATTATAAAATATATTTGTAAAACTATTCACATATTTTATTGTTGTTTACTATGATCAAGATTTTTCCCGATATCATTATACCCTTGCAAAGGGTATTATAATTTTGCCCAGAATTTCATAGAAATATTCATTTCCGACTCTATAAACTATATATATTCTTGATCAGGACGACGAGCTGAGTCGATTGAGCTTTGTTGTCCGTCCGTCTGTTTTTTTTTTTTTGTCTGTTTCTACGCGAACTAGTCTCACAGTTTTAAAGCTATCGAGCTGAAATTTTTGCACAGAGTCTTCTTTTTACTGCACACTGCTAATATGTCGGAACCGACCGGATCGGATGACTATATCTTATAGCTGCCATAGGAACTATCGGTTGAAAAGTGGGTCTTTGTGAGAAAAACTTTTTTGTTTTTAATGTTAACGGCTCCCACTTCAGCAATCATTAATACTTTACGCTTTTACATAGATTAGGAAGTTTTTGTCAAAATCGGATGACTATATCTTATAGCTGTCATAGGAACTATCGGTCGAAAAGTGGGTTTTTAATGAGAAAATTTTTGTTTTTAATGTTAACGTGTCTCACATCACCGATTATTAATATTAAACGCTTTTATACAGATTTGGAAGTTTAATTTGTCAAAATCGGATGACTATATAAATATAAATTATTGGTAGAAAAGGTTTTAAGAGAAAAACTTTTTTTTTTAATGTTAACGTGTCTCACATCACCGATTATTAATATTAAACCCAGGCTTTTATACAGTATGCCAGTATGTAAAAAAAACAGTCTTGTCCTAGATAGGCAGCAAAGCGATAGGGATACTTTTTAGAACTTTTTAGAATCTACAAATATACATTTGATTATTTAAAAGTCGATAGCAAAGTCCCCTAGTAATAGCACTTGATTGTTACTCATGACGCGCATCACAACTGACATTTCGAAAAAGACAATAAATAAACCACTATAAATACTGTAAATATGAAACGAAAAGTGGGCCATATAATTTATCTAACATTTTTAATATCGATCTAGGGATCAAGCTGGACAAATATCCACTTTCATTTTGGCCAACTAGTGATGTCTTTATCTTCAACCGACCCATTCCTCTCTCCTGTCATCCACAGAAAAGCCCTACAAGGACTCATGCGAAAAGGTCTACTACACATCCAAATGCATAGCGGACTTTGATCGTGCACACTTTAAATTTCCATAGCAAAAATAAGCCTTTATCAATTTATAATCCTCATAAGTACTTACTCGGACGCTTCTCCTTGCCCTGCAAAACGTATGATATTATATTTGCGTCCTCGGCCTGATAATAAATCTGAAAACTAACCTGTTGCGAACTGACTGGAGCCATTGGTGTCCCATGAACCTTACGTTGGGCCTCCGATTCGGCTCGCTGTACCACCTCATCAAGCATTGCATTGAGAGCGGCCATATTTTGCGGATTTCGTTTGAATTCCTCTATTCGTGACTCCAGAGTTTGGGAGACAATTTCATCCGGTGAGGCTGGTTCGGGATCAGCGAAACGGGCGTGCATTTTGAAAACTTTAATACTTTCGAATTTGTTTGACACGAAATTCCTTTGTCCTCGGTAGTGGGTATGTACACAAGCTCTCTCCCTTAAAGTGAAGTGTGAAAAAAAATCGATAGCTCCCCAACTGGCACATGCGTAATGCAGATGCGTGCGATAACAGTATGTTTTGGGGTAGGTTCCATTTAATGCTTAAAAATTTTCTTAAAAATCTATTCACCTATTAAGGTGACTAGTAGTATTTACTACTCCAAATGGCTGAGGTCATCTAGTTCGGGGGGAGCTCTGACAATTTCAGTTTCTATGATCAAAGATGTGGCGTCTAGATTGCTCTGAAAGTAGACAAAATCTTCAGATTTCACTTCGGAGGATCATTTAGGGGGGGGCCAGTAACACACACATTATCGTTGCTCCTGGAAGAGGAGGAGGACGAGGAGGTGGTAGTGGTGGTGGTGGAGGAGGCGGCTGCCGCTAAAAGACTGCCTCCAGAATTTGAACTGGAGGCAATGGCTCCATTGGTATGCGGGGAACTGCCACGACGCACGATCTTTGAAGGCTGAGGCGACTGTTGTGTGACTATGACAAACTTTTGTGCCGGTTGCTGGGACTGAATGGCGCGTATTTGAGGCAAAGCAGAGACCACTGGACTGCTGCAATAGAGGAAAATACAAAATAAGTTTATGTGGTCCACCCAAAAGAAAGCCAGCATCTTACCTCTGTCTCTGTGAGCTGGGCATGGCCACGCGTCCTATGGTGGTGGCTGTTTGGGCCGCACTAGTAATGGGAGCGGTATTGATGCTGCTGGAGGAGAGCGTAACCAGACTACTGGCCGGTGAATTGCGTACTTTTACCACAGCCTGACAGAGTGAAGGTCCGAGAAAGCCAAAATCGGATTTATATTCTTCAGCCGTGTCTGGAGGATTACGCATTTGCTTCAGAATGGGCGGGCAGCATTTCTGGAGCATGGCTCGGATGTGCCCAGCGGCCGTTTTGTCTGTATTACTGATCGAAGTGCCCAGCAAGTGGGGTTCTATGCGCTCAGAAATGAATTTGAGGCGGGGAATGATGAAGACTTTGATCACCTCGCCACCCAGCTCAGAGAGTCCGGCTATGGAACCGTATAAAGACGACAAATGTGTCATGTCATTCTGCAGGGCTTTGCTAAAGATTCTAAACGAACAAAGAAAGTTAAACCAGGAAGTTAGCTGGAAGGGAGGAGCAAACTCACCTGGTCACTCGGGTTTGCAGATTGTTGGTCAATGTGTTGAAAGTCTTGCAGATCTGGGCCATTAGGCGGGAGGCGAAATCTCTCAAAGCCCAATGGTTATCCAGCTCTGGACGCATGCACAGCTGCTTGGACACTATGCAGGTCATTACCGAGGGAATTAGTTCATGAAGCTGCAGTGAAAGAAATAAATATATTAAAATACCCAGTTTATCATTGAAAATAGCTTCAAACTTACATATTTCTCTAGAAACAGTGAAGGATTATCCAGCAAAGCCCTCACCATACGCATCAGATAGATCAACAGAGCCAGATTATTCTGCACTACATTGACCTTTACTCCTTCCGCTATAAAGGTGCACATGCGGGGCAGCATCTCATGCAGACCCGGATCCGAGCCCAAAGATTGCAAGGCCTCACCCCTTCTGGGCTCATCGGAGCCCACACAAGCCTCGGTGATCTCTTTATAGTACAACTGCTGTTCCACCGACAACTCATGGGTGGCTAATTGCTTGACATGAATGGTCTCTACGTTCTTTAGTTTGTGAATCTTGCCGGTGGTGGGTTTGCCTGCTGCATCCTTATTTAAACCCTGATCCAGTTTGATTACCGGATTCACCGAATCCAAAAATTGTGAGTCCTTGGACAAAGGCGGCGGATTCTCGGGCACTGTAGGCTGAATGCCCTCCACCACAAACCAATGCGAGCGCAAAGTCAAATCCAAGGGTATCTTCACCGAAGTGTTTGACGTTATCTCGCTCAAATCGATCTCTTTGTCCTCGGTGAAATGCAATTCTCGTCCGCCGCCGGAGGCAAAGCGGAAGGGCACAAAATCTTTGGCCAAAAATCCGTATTGTGGCTCCACATTGCGCACTTTGAGCGACATATCGACGTCTTTGGCATAGAGTTTCTGGCGTTTGGCATGATTCATAAATTTAGCTGCATCCTGACAGATGCGCTTCAGCTTGATGGAGACATCTTCGGCCAGTTCCTTGGCCGCATCATCGGAGAGAGTGCCCACGCCAACGCTTTCGGCTATTACCTTCATGGACTCCGCTGAGATGCTGGAGCCATAGAGCATGCTGCTGACTGCGCTGCTAGCCTTGGAAGATGATTTTGCGCTCATTGTGCCCGGAAAGCGGTGCCAGAAATTACATACATATATATACACAATACTAATTAGGGATGGCAAAAGTGTAAGCGTACAAACTATCGCTATATCACGAAGCAGTGTGACCAAGTGCCGTCAAAAAGTTCCTGATGTTCGGTTCGACAATAACAATATAGGCCACTTACCATTAGTAATGCTGCATTTGACGGGTCAAAACTATAATTCTCGCGATATAATCAAGAACATATTTTCACCGCTTATAGGCGTGCTGAGCAGCCCTCAAGCGGATGAGATATGTCATCGCAATAATCTGTCGTTTGTGGAGCTGTTGCAGCCCTTTGCCAAGTTGTCGAATGATGGTAAATATTTGTAACTCACACGCCCTCACCTGATGTCACGCCCCCTCCTTTCTTCCACACAGCCCACTTTCGTGATGTCTCGGGGACCAGCGTGTCGGTGCGTGGACTACGTCTCAATTTCTGCGATGTGGACTGGAGGCCACCGCAGACGGTATTGGCCCGCAAAATGCTCAATGAGTCGGTCACCAATGCCCACAATGACAAGACCAAGCTGGCCACTATAGGTAAGCCCCCTGACCTGCCACCTATTCAGACTCCTAATTCCTCTCTGCTTCAGCGGACATGGATCTGGAGCTGCCCACATCGGAACCCTGGTTCGAGCAATGGCGTGAAACGTTTCTTACTGTGCAATTTCCTGCCGAGCATGAGTTTACTCGGCATTTGCTGAGCAGCCTGCTAGTTCTCTCCAGCTCGGACCCCCAGATAGTGGAAACGGCCCACAAGCTAACGCAGCGAGTGCAGCAGATGCAAAGCATTACTCCCCAGAAGCTGCCCAAGTGGTTTCATCCCAGCGAAGTGCTGAATTGCTATGTAGTGCTCCATGATGAGAGCAGTCAGGGTGATTTGTCACAGGCTCAGCAGGGATATGAGCTGCTCAAGTCCACTTTCGGCGACAGCAAATGCTTTTTGCTGTCAATAAATTCGCAAGAAGGATCGTCGGAACTGCAGGATTTATGGAAGGACTACATCAAAAGGCAACCCAAATCAAGCAACGAGGGAGCTCCATCCTCGGACTTGAGTGCTCCGAAATCACCTCAGGAAGCGGTTTCGGTCATAAGCATGCCCACCATGCAAATGTCTCAACTGGAGGGAGCCCAGGATCAGGATTTGGGCATGCTGCATCCCTTAAGTCCGCTGCAGGAGAGCGCCACCGAGGCCTTACATACCAAATTCAGCATCAGCAGCGAGAGCTTAGCCAGCCAGACACCCATCAATCCCAATGTCTGGGCCAGCGAACTGGAGCCGGATGCTCCACACGGCGGCTGTTTGGGTGCTAAGGATGTGGAAAATTTGCGTCACTTTGTGCAGGACTATGCAGTTCGAGCATTGATACCGTATATTGAACATTTGGTGGCCATCCTTAGTGAGGGAGTGACCAATAAGAAGGGTGTAAGCAAATCCCTGCTGAGTGCCACCAAGAGATGGTTTGTTACCAGCAAACCAGGTGCAGGGGCCAACAACCAGAATGCCGTGATGTGAGTATAAGATGAAAGAAAAAGAAGGAGCTATTTCCTCCATGTCTGCCTTTCCAGATACACCAACGAATCGGCGGAGCTGCAGACACGCAAACTGGGCGATCTTTATTTTATGTTTGGTCATTACAATTTAGCCTTCCAGGCCTTTCATCAGGCCAAGCGCGACTTCAATGCCGACTCCGCCTGGCAGTATTATGCGGGAGCTTTGGAAATGGCTGCTCTATCGGCTTTTATGCTGGGCACAGCCCTTCGAAAGACCTATGATTACATGGAGGATGCCATTGTGTGCTATCTGACTGTCTGCAAGTAAGTGCACACACTTTTTGTTCGGGAATAATCAGATTAATCGTTTCTCTGCCTAGACTTCAGCAGTTTGCCACTCGTGCCACTCTCCTGAGCATGGAATGCCTGAAGACTGCTCGTCTGTTTGGTGAAGTGGCCAAGCAATTGATACGCATGACCAGCGAGGAGTCAGATTTGCGTTCGGCCCTGCTGTTGGAACAGGCGGCTTATTGCTTTCTGATCACCCAACCACCCATGCACAGGAAATATGCCTTTCATATAGTTCTAGCTGGGAATCGTTTTTCGCGAGCGGGCCAGAGAAAGCATGCCTATCGTTGCTATCGTCAGGCCTACCAAGTGTTCCAGAAACGAGAGTGGAGTTTGGCTGAGGATCATATACAGTATACAGTGGCCAAGCAGGCCTATCAGCTGAAGCAGCTAGAGGAGGCAAGTAGATCTTTTGCTCATCTGCTGCGACCGGGCAGCCTGCAAAGTGCACAGCAACAGAGCAGCTTTCTCAAGGAGTACATACAAACGCAAAATGTGAGTGGACGTGGAAGAGCATGACGTCTACGGGTTTGTCAAATTATTTTATTCAATTGCAGGAGCTGCTCAAGCGGCAGCCTGAGCTGGGTTTACTGCCTCATGCTCTGCCCCATGTGGTGCAGTCATCTGTGCGTGTTTTGACCTTGATTCCCGCAACCCAAAATTCATCGCCTCTGGTGAAAGCCTCCGATCTGGACATAAACTCAAACTTGAAAGTGGAGCATGAAGCCATCTGGCATAAAATGGAGGAAATGCTGGTCATTACTGCTGCCTCCAATAAGCCGTTTGTCTTCAAACCCTCTAGATATTTATATACCAAGCAGCAGCCTGCACTGGACACACCCCTGGCCATCCAGGGAGAACCCATCGAACTGGCAGTTACACTCTCCAATAGTGTAAGGTGCGGCATTAGTCTCTCGCAAATTGATCTTCTCTGGAAATTGACACTGGACAATGAGGAGGTACTCTCCAACGAGTGCCTCTATGAAGAGTCTGCGGATAGTGCGAGTCGTGCTGCCGTCTCAGCAGCCATCAAGACAATTGGTCCATCCAACTTGAATCTAGACGAACAGGCCCAACAGACTCTGTATTTTAAAATCACACCCAAACTCACCGGACGCCTGGGGATTTTGGGTTTAGTGTGCCACATGGCTGCCTTGGCGGATCCCTCGGCCAGCTTGCTGGGTTCTCTGCAATTTGAAACGCAGCGAGTTAAACCTTCCTCCAGTTCGGTGAAGCCTTCCTCCCAGGCGTTGCTTTGGGACAACAGACTGAGCCTGAAACTGATACCCCAGCTGCCTGCGCTTAGTGTAAGCTTCAGTGTGGTACCCAGTCGGCTGCTGGCCGGAGAGATTGTACCTGTTACCATTAGCCTAAGAAATCTGGGCATAGCTGCCATTGAAGATATATTTTTGGCATGCGATAATCCGCGTGCGGTGAGACTAATGGAGCCCCAGCAGACTTTGCCCTTGGCCATGATGAGTTGTAAGTTTAAATGGGTTATCGGACCAAAAACTGCATTTAACCCGTCTTATTTGCAGCTCTCCGTAACCTCGCCAATGATAAGTTGGTCAAGGAAAAGGAAATCCGTGGACAGCGTGTGTTTCGTCTATGCGGTCTGCAAGCCCAACAACTGCAGACTATTTCCATGTGGCTGCAGGCTCCTTACCAGGCCGGTGCCTTTCAGTTACGTCTGCTCTTTTACTATTCCGTGCCGGGAGGAGCCAATTCATTACTGAAATATCGTTTGGTGCGTCACCTGTGGCAGCTGCAGGTGGAGGAGTGCCTTCAGACTCAAGCCACCTGTGTGGTTAGCAATGCAGTGAATCAGGATCTGGGTTTGGATGTCAACCTGAAGAATCTGCATTTGGCATCAGACACCGAAGTATATATCAACGCTTTGTCCCTCTATTCTAAGGAGTATGAACTGAATTCCCAGAAATTGTATAGTAAGTTTATCAAATCGGTAGCCGTGTCCTTTCTACATGCATCTTAACCTTTAGTAATGAACAGTCTGGAGCTTAGCGAGGGTCAAGCCGGACAGCATTGCCTCAAGTCTTCCAAATCCTGCAGCTTTCAGTGTCGTCTGCTGGAGAAAGAACGGAAAGAGCATTTCCGCGACGGCTCGCTACCCACTCTTAAAGAGCTACTCTCCTTGCGCCTGTCACATCTAAAGATTATGCCTGGCCAACATGTTTCGGAGCAACTGCTAGAAGAGCCGCACTCTTTTCTAGCCAATGAGGAGACCACATTCTTTCCCAGTCACATCAGCAGCGAGGAGTTCAATGCCATTGTGGCCACCTATGTGCCACATTCCACGCTGGCCGTGAACTGGAGTGCTTTGGTGCAACGGGAAGATGGTCAACGCGTGGCCAGTGGATTGCACTTTATTAAATTGTATCAACTCTATGAGACGGGCAGTTGTCCGTCTAAGGGACAAGGGGAGAGAACAATGCTGCTTAGAAGGAAAGTAGTGGCTGGAGAGGATAGCAAACGAGAGTTTCAATTGCCTGAACAAAGGCCCGACAACGAACGGGCCAGTGAGCCATTGGCCGAGGACGATGAAGAGGACTATTGGGAGCCCAACGAGAACTATGTGGGACAACGTTGCCTGCTCGAGGATGAGAGTTTTGTGCTGACTGCCAAGGGTTGAACCACAAGGGGGGGATGGATATTTATGTGTACATGTTTCTTTATAATATAGTTAATCCGATAACCATTTAATTTGCGGAATATCTTTTATTTTCGTCTCTTCTGGTGTCTTTTTAGCTTCTGATTTGGAAATGGATTATTCAAGTAGTTAATTTAAATTAAACGAATCGATTAATTAGTTAATTATTACATGGCTAATAAAAAATGCTTAAATTTGTAACATTTAAAGTATTGTTAATTGCTTGTTTGGTAGTTCTTAAGCTGCTGACTAGATGGAGTGGCTGTTGCTGGTGGCAGTTTATGGTGTTCAACCGAGCGGCAGGATAAATAGCTTTGGTTACTTCTCCTCCCCATGCGCCGCTTAAGCCCGTTTCCTGTTCATGTACATTTTGGCGGTGGCAAACAGCACATGCGTGCAGGCATAGATATTGCCCAAAGCACTGCCCAGCAAAGCTCCAATCACGTTTGGTATGGGGTACACCTGCCAGTCGCGACCCCAATCCAGCGGAGCCACCACACTGCCCGCCCAGGCGCCCAAAATGCCGCCCAGAGCATTGTACTTGAACAGATTTAAGGCCGTGTCCTCGCATTTGGTCACAAAGTCCGGCTTTTCGCAGAAGCACACCTGCAGCGCACCGCCTCCGCCAAGCAGGAAAACCGTGGGCGACACCGTCAGCAGTGTCATCAGCAGCGACAACACAAAAGTCTGCTCATAGTTGGCCAGCACGGGAGCACCCAATATTATGCAAATGAAGGCATACAGCAGCGTGCACAGAAATTGCAGAGTCAGTCCTCCCAGGAGCTCCCGTGCAGTGAAGTAGGCAGCCTTCTTCTGTCTTTGTTTGACCGTGAGTGCACCATCCTCGATTCGCCCGTAGAACCGGGCCAGAACCACTTTAAGAAGCTCGCCAATAAAGACAATCGGCACAATCAGCGAGTCCCAGAAGCTGCCCAGGTGAGCCCAGTTGCGGCGATATTGCATATACGTCATGCATATCAGTATGGTGGCGAGCGAGAGGGACACGTGGAAGAGCTGGTGTTTGGTCTTCTGCTGATCGAACCGTGAAACCATATTTAGGGTTTAAGGTGGCCGTGATACCCGGTGTTCTTTGAAATCCGCCAAGACTTGTTGTTGAATAACCGCCCCACAATATCATAAAGGAAATCTCTCTTGTTTATTTTTTTTTTTTTTGCTTTTTGCCTTTCGCTTTTGCTGCCGGTGTGACCAGTCTTGCCAGTGAGACCGTCTAACAGAATCACTAATTTTTATTTGGTATTTTTTGGCCACCCTAAAACCAGTGCTGCCATTATCATTGTAAAAAATGTAAAATTGGCTATACAGCTCCTCCAACGGGGCCAAGCCAAGCTTCTCACAATCTCTTGGCGAGTGTGCCTTAAATTTTTCGCACAAGAGAAAGGGACCTACAGCCATTATCATTATTTATCAAAAAATAAGCAAGCAAGGAAGAAGCTTATTAATTAATAATTTCTTAATTATTCATATAATAAATCATGGACTTGAATCAAATGGAATTGGAGGACGTCTCCGACAACGAGGATTTTTTTTGATAAAGTCGACTGTTTGAAGACTGTGAACATTACAATCCCAATAAATACGTAATTTTGCAGCCATATAAACGGGGTAATAAATATCAACAATATATACATATAATACACATATATATCAGCATCGGCGCGCCGAGTCGATTTAGCTATGTCCGTATTTTTTTACGAACTCACAGATCTCAGAGATTTTGAGAGAGACAAATGTACCAGTGTCAAAGTGCGAAGCCATGTGCATATTCGGCAACATGTTTGATTTTTTTTAAACATTTCGAAAAAAAGTATTAAAAGAAGAGATTAAAACCTGCATGATTTGTCAAAGTAATATTTTATACTAACAACCGTAACCGAAACCCGACACATTATTAACCGTACCCAAACTTAAACTTTTTGTTTAAGTCACGGGTTCCCAACAGAATCCCTGCAATCGGGAACTTTTTTTTTAAGTCACGTATTCCCGAGATGGGCGATAACTATCGATAGGTTTTGATTACAAGCCGGCTCAAATTTTGAGCAAAACTCCCCTCAATTTTATTTAAAGAAATGTTACTATTTAAACTTATTATGCCACTTTCTTAGAATCCATTTTCCTCTTCTTCCACATCGTCATCGTGAAACCATCTAGTGGCTCCAGCTTTGAAGCAAGTCTGGGGACATTTATTCCTGATTCTAATCCAGACAAAGTACTTCGACCAAACTTCGCAGATCAGCTTAAAAACATTCAATATTACCAAAGACACTACATATATAGATACCTCATGTCATACGAACTTTTTTTTTTTGGGATCCAATGTCAGCTCCCAATAACAAGCGCTTTTTGCGTTACTTGCGACATCCTTAATATCTATAAATCTTTGCTCTCAGCCGTATAGCTAATTTATAAAATATATAACTAAATTGCAATATATATATCCTCGTAAGGGCAGCGAGAAGCAATAATTTGGATCCAAAGCCAGCTCCCACAAACAATCGTTTTTTCGTTTAACATGCGTCATCTATAGTCATCCGATCCGGTCGGTTCCGACATATTAGCAGCGTGCAGTAAAAAGTAGACTCTGTGCAAAATTTCTGCTCGATAGCTCCAAAACTGATCGACTAGTTTGCGTAGAAACAGACAGACAGAACGAATGGACAGACGGACGGTCAAAGTTCAATCAACTCAGCTCATCATGCTGATCAAGAAAGAATATATATTCTAGAGTATATATATATACTCTATGCGGTCGGAGATGATTCCATCTATGCGTTGCAAACTTCGGGGCAAAATTATAATACACTTTTAAGTGTATATTAATAGTTCCAGTTAAAATTGGTCATTTTCCTTTTTTTTCTTGTAAAGTTGTGTAATTAATTTACAAAAATGCACGGCCGATTTTTTTTTAATTTAGGAAAAAAGAACTAGCTCATTATTTTTAGATTTAGCACCGTTCAACAATGGTTTCGGTCAAATTGGTGTGGCAACTCTGATTTACACCATCGCTTTGTTGACAAATATAAAATGCCTAACCAAAAGGATAAAAATGACGTTAAGGAGAGATTATGCACATTATGCCTGGGCACAGATTATCTGGAAATAGAATTTGAAGAGGAGAAATTTCAATCAGCCCATGAGCTGCTACAGGCGCTCTGGTCAGGCTATGGCATTAAGGTGAGACACAAACAAAAAATTGTGAATGCCGCTCAGGCCAGGGTTTTTTCTTGCCTATTCAGGTTGAGTTCCAGCAAGGAGAGAGTAATTTAATTTGCGAGAATTGTATCTCTGAAGTATTTCATATGGTCCGGACTTTGAAACGATGGCAGGAGGCACAAAACCCCAGAAGTGAACCTGAATGCGTGGATATGGAACCCGTTGATGCAGTTGACAGTGAAAGTGATGAGTTTCTGATAGCAGACATCAAAGTGGAACCCCCGTGGCAACTGGAAGCAGAGCAGTCCAAACTGGCAGCGACGGAGGTGGAAGTGCAGGAATTTAAAGCTGAGCCCAGTGTCGAATTGGCAGAGGAGGAGATAGAGCCCTTAACGGCGAGAGAATCCTTCGCAGAGAACCAACAATTATCAGAAACCGATTGGTCCTTGGATGCTGTTAAACAGGAATACGACATGCTAGAAATATCACCAACTAAGATAGAAGATGACACGGTTCCCCCAAAGCGAAATTACATTGTCGTTATTTTGTCCCGCTTCGATGAAGTCCTAGGCAAAGTATTCAAGGATAAATTCAACAATGAAAGTACTCCGCAAATTCTATGCACCTGTTGCCAGGACGTATTTACCTCAATGGCTCCAGTACGTAAACATTTTGGTACAAAACGAGCTCACCCAGAATATCTATGTCGTCAATGTGGCACGACCTTCTTTAGCTTGGCCCACTTGTTGCACCACCAGAGCCAACAAAATCACGAGAGTTTAAATATTCATACCTTAAAATATCGTTGCCAGCGTTGTGGTCACCTTTATACGGATCTGAATACCGCGATTAAGCATACCTTAATTCATGCTCGATGGCCCAATTATGATTGCCCTTTTAGCCAATGTTCGGAATGCTTCACGGGAAGGCCCCACTTTCAGAAACACATTGTGTGGCATTATAGAAATGCCAAAAGTCCAAACAGCTCTTTTGGCGCACCGCGGCGGTATAAATGTGCCAAAGCAGGTTGTACGAAATCATTTAAAGATATGGTCTCCTATGAGAATCATTCCAGGCAACACAGGGTGCTTAAAGGACAAAAGGAACTAGTTTATGCAACTGGATCGCAAGGATCAAATAAGCGAAAGAACTAAATAAAATCTCCTTAAAATGAAAAATATTTGTTTTTTTTTTATTAATAAAAGCCAGCAAAATAATTAAAAAAAACGAAAGAATCGGGTTACTTACAGGAGAGATAAGAAGATGCGTGGTTTGGGCCATGGTAATCGAGTTGGGACAGCGGCTCTTTGTAAATTCCGTACCAAAGGTACAGAGTTTGTACAAATGTACATGTACAATAGGATGGACGCTGATAAGAAACTTAACTGATACCATTTTAAATGATTGCTTTCAGGATGTACATAATAAATTAAAAAAATTAAACAATTTTAATTCAAGTTTTAACCACGGCTAAAAGCCTTGAAAGCTACCACAAATAAGACGTATACGACACGTTCGCCTAATCGAAATTTCATCAATTTCATTAATTTCGAGCAACAAACAAATATGTAACAAGAATCGAATGAATTTTGGTTAACTAGGACCTAAATTCAATTTTTTTCGGAAAGTGCGACTAGTGTGGTTCGCAGGTTGTAGTAAGCATGATCCTCGGCCGGGTTCCAATAAGGGCTATGTCCGCACGAACGCACGGACCTTCCAGACAGATACGACATAATAGTGAAAACCATTTTGAGTGACCATTTGGGCAATTCGCTTAACTCAAGAGACCGCTTCGTAGCCACCGTTTTAGAGATAGAAAAAAATGAAGACTATACCGGAAGAGGACTTAGCAGCATTTATTTTAAATTGGAAAAAACTTTGGCACATGTGTTATGCATTCGGTGGAGTCTACTTTGAGGGGAGTGAAATGAATTTACAATAATAAATAAAGTGACTGTTTTAATGACCTTTTGATTGTAAATCGTAGAACTTTTTAGCAGATAGAGATCTAAAACAAGACACGCACAACACCAAAAAGAATACTGGTTGACTGTATAACGCTATTTCATAAATACCAGAAGATTTTTTGATTTATTAACAAATTCCCGGTAGTATAGTAATGTAATGTAAAATTGGCTATACAGCTCCAAAGGGCCAAGCTAAGCTTCTCTCAATCTCTTGGCGGGTGTTTCCTTAGTTTGTAGTATAGGTATAGTAGTAGTAGTAGTAGTAGTAGTAGTGCGATTTTATTCAATAAATTGACATAAATAGGTTAAAATATATCGTGAAAAAATTGTACAAATATGGGAATAAAATCGAGGAAAATAACCAGCTTTGGCAGTGTGCCGACAGCATTTAGACATTATCTAAACTAAAAATCTTCCGTGTGTATTCGCCGTCTATATGTTGCATCATTAATATAATGGTGTAGGCTGTTCCAGTTTTCACCATTCAGAATGATGACAACCTGTTGCGTTGAGAGCTGTGCCTGTTGCCAGTATAGTTTTCTAATTTCGCTTAGAATCGGACATACTCCTATGAAATGGCACGTGTCCTCCTTAACATTAAGGTTGCACAATGTGCAATTGGCTTCCGTGCCCCTGGTGTAACGTCTGTTATTCAGATCTAGCATTTCGCATCTTGCTCTGAATATTGCGGAAGTTTGGTTTTGGCTGTGCTTGTTGTTAAAATAGTTTCTTTCTCCCAAGGAATAGTTCAGTTGCCTGTAGATTATTCTGTGTTCGCTCGCTCTTGCCTGTCGATTATGTTTAACCATAAAGCTGTTGCTGAATTTCTCCACAATTTGTGAATGTGCCTCTTCCCACGACCAACACCGTGTTCCTCTGCAAGCCTGCTCCAGGCTTCAAAACACTGGGCTCTTTTTGACTGTAAGTCCTTGGCAATGGTATTTACCAAACGGGTATCTGGCAAAGAAATTATCTTCCTCATATATGCAAAGTATGTGTTTAATGTTTGGCAGTAGAAAGGAGAGAGGCCAGTTTCGACAAATACGCCGTAATTTGGAGTATTTCGGAGCAACCAGTACATCTTTTTTAAATAGAAACGTAGTAGCTTCTCCACATCATCATATTCCTTGAACCCCCACACCTGGGATGCGTACATTAGGATTGAACTGGAGGTAGCCTGGAACATCCTGTATTTAATGCTATGCAGCACAATTTTGAATTTTTTGAATTTTTAATTACCCATTTCTCTAATCTGGTGAGCAGAACCGATGAGAGGATTTCAACGTAGACGTTTATAAAGGATATCCCCCTATAATTACTGGGATCTTCGTGGCCTTCGTGCCTTTGTTTGTAGTATAGTAATCCGCATTATTTTTAGATCCTCAATGTTTGGGAATTAGCCAACGCACGACAGTCTATCTATGAGCAGCACCGTAAAAATAGACTATGCACAGGAACAGCCACAACCGTGATGCGCATCACGTCAGTTCAGTTCGTGTGGGGCCTCACTTCAAAGATATCCTGATAGCCTCTAGGTGAAATTAAATTGCGGATCGAATAAAAACAACATAAAAGAAATATGCATTTTTTATGCAAAAATAGGTTAAATATGTCAAAAATATGTTAAATATGTCGAAAACGTATAAAATATATCGGAGACGTCGACTACTGCATTCTGGAATTATGATTTCAACTAGGTCAATATAATTGTATGGATGAATGCCGAAAGACTACCTAGACAATATTGCATTAAATACATGTCCCCGCCATCTCCCTATAATCAGTGGCGTAGCGTGTGGTAATGCCGCCCGGGGCGGAAGTCGACTTTGCCGCCCCCTCCCTCTTGAATCGTTCTACATTTTAAACTTCTTTCTCAAATTAAGTTATTCCTATTCTGTGTATTAAAACTTCTCTGTAACATAAAGGGACGTACGCAGGATTTTGATTAGGGATGACAAAGACCTTAATTGTTCGAGGGGTATTATTTTGCTAAAGTTGCTATCATAGATATTGTTAAGTATTATTGGGAAGAATTCTTTAACTGTGGTATATATAAGAAGAATGCGCCGCAAGCGAAAATTTTTTCGCAAATGCCGCGGAATCGTTTTTCACATACCTCCTTAACCAGAATTTAAATAAAAATTGACTTCGATGGACCGAAACAAAAATTATTTCCAGATCGAGCATAGTTTTTTGGTTTGATATCAAATGCGTTTCGAATTAGCTTTCATTGTAGTCTGCCTGCAGAGGATTTAACTGGTGGCTGATATTATTGGACGAGTTGGACTACTTTTTTTGGAAACATAACATAACCTAAGCTGTGGAAGTCAATCCGTTCGATTTCAGTGGCAAAGATGGTTAAGTTTAGAAAGAGAACATGAGATGGTCCTGCTCATTGGGCGCCATTATGACCTAAGAAATCGAAAGTAGTCCACTATGGTATTGTAAACCGCAAAAATTCGGAAAATATCGCGAAAACGATGGATCGCGAACTATGACGAATTAACGTGAAAATATTATTTGGTGTTTGTAAATTGGTCTTATATAACTGGCACTATAAATTTGTGTTTTTTGCATGTAACAAAGGATTATACAACTCATTCTGTATTGATTGAAAGGTATATCTGAAAACAACTTTCTAATTTTGCTCAAAGGTAGAAATTTATGTTTTTTAATATGGAAAATGTGGTTATTTTTTAAATTATTGATCAGTTGACACAACATTTGTTTCATAAGAAATTTTCAAAGCATACTACAAATCAGCGCCCCCTGTATACGCCCTTGATAACATAATCAATGATAGGAAGAAGCAGAATGAAATAGTGGAATATATGGTATCCCCAACATCTTTGATTAAGTCAAACACAAGGTCTAAAAACTGCAGCATATTTGACTCCGTCCATTGTAGACCACTGATCTTTAATCCCTTTAAACAGACTCGAAAGTTTTTAAAAATGCACTCAAGAAAAATTAATTATTTTACTAGATCTTGAAGTGCAGAATCTTGCAACGTTCCACATGTTGAAATAACAGCAGATTCCAAAGAACCTTCAGGAATACCACTATGTATTAATATAAGAGAATAACTAATATATATTTTTTAATTATTTTGCCGCCCCAAAAAACTTGCAGCCCCTGAAACTCGGCGCCACCAGAAATTGCCGCCCCTAAAATTTGCCGCCGGGGCGCGCCCGCCCCGCCCCCCGCTACGCCAGCTATAATTGTACTATAATTTGCTACAATAGTTACAAACTGCAGGGTTTTTCGTAAGCCAAGGCTGCGTCGAATCATCAAAGTCGATAAGCTCCTCATATCGCAGGACGTCAGCGGAGCACATTTATACTTAAATAAAGGCGGCAGATTCACCATCAATTTTTTAGGACCCATTGACGCTGACCTTTTTAATAGTTTTGAAATCTAGGCTCCTTTTCAAAACTAGTTCCAACTTATTGCACAACTCGGTTTCCATACTATTTGGAATTCTGTATAATACCGGATGGGCTTCTTTCAGTAATTCCATTCCATTCTGAAGTGAATTCGATGAGTTCTCAAGCTTCTGAACTATTTTTGGCAAGGATTGAAAGTATTTTTTGATGGATAGCAGATCCGATTGCAGTGAGTTGTCCTTAAGTTAGGTTAGGTTGCGATGGATGAGAGCGACAAGTCGGTCTTCCACCTAGGCCACTTTGGGCCCATTTCGATGCCATATTTATCTCCTAATAACCCTTTTTTTAGTACTGAGGGAGGTCCTCGTTATTGAACCATTGTGTGGACAGAATAAATTTGAGTAAAGCTGGGATGAATGATCTGAATACTTGTATCAAAAATATGTTTCTTTAGTTAATTAAATGAATAAAGAGCGAACCGAACGGACCATAACCGCGCTTTAGTAAGCCCCAAAAATCATGCAATGAACCGAACCGGCGGTGCAAAAACTGTGTGAACCACTGAACCGAACCAGTCCTTATTTATTACCTGCTAGTATTTTGAAACAACCAAAATAAGGTGACTCGTTCGAGCTTTCTACTAAGAAATGCTTACACTGCGAGAAATAGGCGGCTGGAAGTGTGCAGTTAATTTTCGTTACGGATGTGTGAAGAAAATCGGTCAGGCCCGACGCTGCGCTGCGACAGCGAACCTTCTTTTGCTCATAACTTTCATCCTATTTTTATCATTTCCTTTTGTAAATCGATAAATTATGTAAATTACAAACAATCTATGGTCAAAACTGTATGAACTATAATTTTCAAATTGCGATGGCGGCGGCAGGCGACTTGGCAAAAAAGGAAAATAAAATTGATTTGCCTGCAAGTATAGGAAGTATATGTCCCATAAATGTCAAACCTCTATCTCTTACCATCTCTGAGATCTGTTTGTTCATACGGAAGGACAGACAGACATGGCTATATCGACTTTGCTGTTGATGCTGATTAAGAATATATATAACTTATAGGGTCGGAAAGGATTTCTTTCTGTTACTTACCTACTTTTCCACAAACTTAATATACTCTATGTACATTTGGTACAGATTATAATGATATTAAAATAGAATCCAAATTACTTGACCAATAACCAGTTAATGCTATGAAAAGATATACTTCGATATACAATTATCATTGCAAGGTAAATCGAGAACTGGGAACTTTTTGACCTTATTTATTTTAAATTAATTAGTAAAAATTATCTGGGATATCTGTGCTCCCACCATCAGTGCTAAAATGTAGCTTAATAAGCTTTCATTCAGTATTATACATTCAAAAACCTTTTTGGTGTAGATATAATTTATTATTTTTATTATATTTCCTTAGACATATTACTGTTTTGTTTTGTTCGCTTTTCTCAATTGTTAACACTGTGCAATAGTTTTAGGTTGCGTTGCTTTCCATTTAATGTAACTTCTAATTGTTATTGTTATGGTTTAATCTTGGTGTACGTGTATTTTGTTTTTTTCATTCAGCTTACAACTAAAATAAAACTAAAAACTTTTATTTATCTGTTTTGTAAATGCTTAATTCTTAATATTGGAAGCAAAGATTTTGGTTTGCTCAAAAATAGTTTGAATAACAACAATAATAAATAATAATACAAAAAATTTTGAGAAATAAATAATGATATAAAAACAAATAAATACTAATATGTATAAATGATCTTCGATTTACTTATTTCGAGAGTTGGTTTGGTTCTTTTTTGTTTTAACAAAAATTAACATTTTTGAAAGTATTCAGCAAGTTTTTAAGGATGCAGCAAATCTGTGGATGATCTTAGAGTTAGATTTGTTAGTTTGTTAATTTTGCTATTTTTTGTGAGTTTCAGTGTATTTGAAGCATAAAAGGTTGATAATGTCATAGTTTATGATGCTTTTGAGATAACTTTACTTTTCAGGGCTTACCATAAGGTTTTATGAATTTTTTGGATGCTCTATAGGTGGTGCTATAGCCTGACTTCTCTAAACTTGCTTTTTGCTTAAAAAATAACGTAAAAGTGGCTCCAAAATGAATTAAGAACTATAAAATGGTAATTCAGAACAACATTATGAAACTAGAGCTGCTTAAGTTGATCGTTTATCTGAGCAGAAGTAAGGGAATGAATTTTGACCTCGAATGAATCAAGATCTAACCCAGTTAAACGCATCAATACGGGTAAGCAAGCAAAAGACTTCGATAAAATGGGCACGAAGGGTCGGCCAATACTGAGGTAACATAATCAGGAGCAGCAAGAAAAAGAAGTCCTCTGGCGTACGCTACTAGCAGCAGCCGAGATTGTCAATTATTGGCCATATTAAGTTATCAGTCCAAGGAAAACGATCACAGACTTTAGACAAATTGCCACAGGGCAATTATTCACAGTTAGTCGGGGTTTACACTATGAAGCAAAGTTAATGAAGTTTTCGTTTATTAAAACTCTGTTGAACTATCGTGTAATTCCCTACTAACTGAGATGGGAAAACCTAGATTAACTCATACTAGAAAATCAGTCAGAACATTTTTTGAGCTTCTCAAATTCACTTTTACACCATCTGAGCGACTCAGCTGAGAGTTCAGAGAAGACAAATAACAGTTTTAGATAGTAGACATGTTATCACTTTATATATGATACCAAATACAATCACCATACAAATTTTGAGCATAACAAGCTATCGCTTGAGTACCAGAAATCTCTAGAGATTTTAGAAAAATATCTTGAAATTCCATTTAATAATGTTTGACTTCATATGTGATCAAGATCAGATGACGGGAGTTCGGCGAATTGAAACCAACTGCTTTTTAAAGAATTTTTCTTCCTACGATCGTTCTTCCATGTAATATTCCATAAGATATTCCTTACAAATAAAGTCATCTATGTTTAGATCAAAATGAAGTCACTTGTACGAAAATCTTTAGAGAATTCACGGTATATACAATAAATATACGTCCCTGTTTCGAAATCAAAAATCAATATTGAATGTCAAAGACGATTTACAATTGACAATGAAACCTGCTATCCGATGTATCGAACTGACATGTTCACTTTTTAGCCGTGGGGTTCGAAGTGAAAAGGCAGTTTCGCTTGCGCTTCCTTCTAGTTATTGATGGGCCGTCTGTACCGAAGCATATATGCTCGTGTTTTTTTTCACAGACACAGAGTTCGTGATCACAAACAAAAACACATTTTTCTGTCCTCTCCTCTTAGCCGTCCCTGAGTTATTCAAGTTTCCACTTTCGTATAAACGTTTGAATTGGCTATTTTCCTTTTAAAATTTTTTATGGAAGGTGCCAAGGAAATCGGTGGTTATTAGATCAAGGCTTCCTTTATCTACGAATTGAATCCACTTGCTTAAGCAATTCCGATTTGACTTAAACCAAATCTAGTAATGTGAGTGTCACCTTCCATTTAACCTTGTAAACATGGAGTTTATACGAAATCCGAAGTGGAATTGAGAACAGGCCTGTATGTATTATGTGCTCATTCAATTATGAGTTTACCTAATACGAAACAACTAATTGAAGTGGCATTGCTCAGCTTCTATATAGCGTCATGAAATTTGCATAACATTCTCTAAAATCATAGTCCATGATTGTGTGAAGCAGAAAACCATGTTTCGGGTATTCAGTATATTTTATAGAGAATTTATGAAAAATCCAAAATCATATATTTTACGGGTTGATGGCCTCGACAAGACTATAAAATTTCCAATTTGCCCTTAATTTCTGTTTGAACTATCAATGTAGGCAGATTCTCTTTAAAAAAAGTAAACAAAAAATTATGTAAATATTTCATACATATTGAAATAAGCTGAAAGTATAAACTGCATTTGACTTGAGCCCTTCGTACCATGGAATAGAATATCTAGACTTAAAAATTATTCAGCTGTTAGCTCTCACTGATGTATGCACTCTGGATAACACTGAGATTTCCCACTATCTTTTTGGGCACCATCGTTTAACATCCGCAAAATTGAGAGGCAGCGCAAAGTTTATATCTAATAATTAATGCTCCATGGTTCTACCGAGATTTGAGCACGATTCGCCGCATTCATAGCTCAGAGTGTTAACCATAATACCATAGAACATTTAATTTGTCATGAAATATTTAATTTATTTGTTGGACATTTTTGTAAAAGGACTCTGCTTCAATGACAGTTCAAAGATAAATAAGGGGAAATTGGAACTTTTAAAATATCTGATTTTGGATATTTGATAAATTCTCTATAAAATATACTGAATTTTTTTTGAGCCATGTTGAGCAAAGAACTTCACATGTTGAAAATCGTATGAAGAAGAAAAGTCCGGTCTATTGGACCCACATTTTTTTTTTAGCAATTTACAAATACGATAAGTAGACATTAGATTCTAGGTTTTTAGGGGTCGGCAAAAAACACATTCAATTCGCTCCTATGGCAGCTATATGCTATAGTAATCCGATCAGGCCAGTTCCGACAAATGTGCAGCGTATTTGTACCAAAAGACTTCGTGCAAAGTTTGGTTACGACAGCTTTAAAACTGACGGAGGAGATAGCATAGAAACAGATGGACGGACAGACGGACATGGCTGTATCAACTCAGCTCGTCACGCTGATCAAGAATATATGTACTTTATGTGGTCGGATATGCTTCCTTCTGTGCGTTACAAACATCCGGACAATTTTAATATACCCTCTCACCAAGGGTATAAAAATGTATTATTTTAAATCCTTATTCATTTTGCATATTTGACATATTTACATATCTTCGACCTAAAAGTATATTTAGGAATATTCTAACATATTTCAAGCTATTTTGACCTATTTTGGAATATGTCTAAATATGCCTTTTATTCAGGGTTCAAAATAAAACTTACTAAGGCAGCAAGTTCCGCAGCAAGGCAAATACTAAACAAAAATCCCAATTATTTGTGCTCACCGAGCGAGCAATATCTGATTTCTTTCAGGGAATAATTTTAGCTTCGGACCTTGAGTTGGTTTACACTCTGAAAGGAACGAAATAGTTTAGAGATTGGAAAAGGAAGGACGGAAAATCGGAATCTTATTTCAAACCATTTTACGGTGTTTTACGAATCAAGAAATTACAATCAATGAGTATTAATAGCAGTATTGCACGAAACCAGCGCACTTTTTAGCTAAGGTTCCTTCATAATGGTTATCTAAATTTATGCTTAACGAGAAGGCCAAGCTAACTTCGTCTTTGCCGAAGTTTTTATACCCTTGCAAATGTTTTAATTCAACAGAGTTTAAGAACGCCAGCATTAAAACAAACAATTTTTTTAAATAAAACCCACTTTTCGACCGCTAGTTCCTATGACAGCTATAAGATATAGTCATCCGATTTCGACCAAAACTTCAAAATTTTTGTAAAAGCGTATAATATTAATAATCGCTGATGTGAGACACGTTAACATTAAAAACAAAAAAGTTTTTCCCATTAAAACCCACTTTTCAACCGATCGTTCCTATGGCAGCTATAAGATATAGTCTTCCGATCCGGTCGGTTCTGACATATTAGCAGTGTGCAGTAAAAAGAAGACTCTGTGCAAAATTTCAGCTCGATATCTTTAAAACTGAGAGACTAGTTCGCGTAGAAACAGACAGACAGACGGACGGACAAAGGACGGACAAACGCTCAGCGCCAGCTCGTCACCCTGATCAAGAATATATATGGTTTATAGGGTCGGAAATGAATATTTCAATGCGTTGCAAACTTCTGGGCAAAATTATAATACCCTTTGCAAAGGTATAAAAACAGAGATTAAAACCGTAACTTAAAAAATTTGTAAACGAAACCGTAACCGTAAAAAAATTGTTTTCTTATAACCGTAAACCAATAACTTTTATTAACATAACCGGTTAAAACAGAAACACAGAAACAAATATATGGGTTATATTCGGTTTTTCCTCTTCTAGTAAAAATTTCGATATCCGAAAATTTATTTAATGAACAAATTAAAGGAAAGTTGAAGAAGGTAAAGATTTAAGTTAGCTGCGTTGACTCTCTCTTGTTTCTCATGCCAATTTTTTTTTTGTATGAAAACGTAGGTTTCGCACATATTATTCAGGCCTGTTCCCGTTTTCGATTTCGATCAAATCATGTGTAATCGGAATTGATAGCTGTTCCCGTTTCCGACAAACGATCAAATTGTTCGGTTTTAATAGTTGAGCCTTTTAGTGAGTGAAATGAAAAGTAATTAACAATTTTCATGTCAACGCTTAAAGTAACCATAAAAATATTGGGCATTCAATTTGATTTCAAATTAATTATTTTAAAGTTGTACCCCAGAAATTGCATGTAGTCGAAAGCAAAAACGATCGAAATGAAACCGAGCTGTTCGCAATTCCGCATAAGGGAATGCGCAGTGTTGACCGAAATTATAGTTCGAAAACGATTCGAACTTTCATTCGAAAAGTAAATCGATTTCTATTTCACTCGGAAACGGGAACATCAAATGAAAACGATTCGGAAATACAATCGTTTTACTTTTTAAATCCACTCGGAAATGGGAACAGACCTGATTGTTGTTTTTTGCGCGATCGCCTTTTTCAAGTTACATTCTTCCCCTTAATGTGAATGAAAAAGACAGCCTTTAACATGCTTTTGAGAGACAAAAATGTTTCTTGCACATTATTTTTGTTTTGTTATGCTGGGATTACATTTCGTCCCAAAGTGCCACATTCAGTGTCACAGAGCAAGTGAAATAAATGAGATGCCAAATGGAGCCACTTTTGTCTCCATTGCAAACGGATTGTAAAGGTGATATTTTGTACCAATATTTGAAACCGAATAAGAAACAGAATAAGGTTAATAACGTAACCGTAACCCGGACCATTATTCGTTTCGTTTTTAGTCTCTGATTAAGAAACTGCTTTTAAATGGTTAAGAGAATAGGTCAGAGCATACAGAATATTTTATATAGTTCTGCTATGACGGATATATGACTAATTTCCGGAAAAAAAGAGAAAAACGGAACCAAATTAGTAAATATACTAAAAATATCATCAGGTCCACTATTTTCGCTTGCAATTAAGTACAGAAGCCAGGCATATGCAATGCAAAATCGGAATTTCATTAAACTTTTCTCTCGTACGTGAACTGTACACATCACAAAACTGCCTTTTGTGGTCTGTACGAAATGACGCATACCGTACGAGAAAACGGAATTACAGTAAGTTACCAACCATTTACCGTACTATCGCTACGCACACATATATATAGTACATGTGGTAGTATATCGGTGTTCTAATAAATTGTTGAAATATACCAATAAGGTTGCGTTTGTGGTGGGATGGTGGTGGGGTTGTGGGGTGTGTGGTGTGGAAGGCTGGTGGTGGTGGTGGGGTACGTTCATAGGTACGGAATTTGAAGTGGTACTTTGAGCAGAGCATAATTTTACTTATTTTCACCTTTTTGACGCTTACAATATTAAGCATAGGGGGGGGGGGGGGGGGGGGGGGGGGGGGGGGGGGGGGGGGGGGGGGGGGGGGGGGGGGGGGGGGGGGGGGGGGGGGGGGGGGGGGGGGGGGGGGGGGTTTTAATTTTTACCTAAAAAAATCATATTTTAGATACAATCATCCTAAAAAAATTACCATGAATAACATATTTTAGAATCATTCCACCAACAACAAAAAAAACCTAAAATCCGATGTCTGCTTTTAAAAAATATGAGATTTTACCTAAAATCCGAAGTATAGTGGTAAAATTGAATCGAAATGTTAAGTGTTTACATTTGTATTGACAGAATTTTATGGAAATATATTGGTAAGCCCTGCTGCTCAAGTTCTTGGTTCAAGCTTTGATGTTCAGATGATGTTTGAATTGAATTGTACTAAATTTAGTTTAATGTATTGCATTGTGTTTGACATCTAGTTGAAATCTAGCCACCTAGTAAATCGTTCATTCGATTTATCTCTTGAATTTCTATAATGTTTTTATGTAAGTCGATTTACTTAAATGTATTGCAACAATTATTTTTCCTTATGTATGCTCTGCTGACTCATCTAATGATTTTATAACTAAAACATTTATTATTTTATATTTGATTTTGGTTTTTTGTTATTTTGTCGCTTTTTTTAGAATTCCACTTAGAAATGGGTATATGAAGGCAGAGGGTTGATAAAATTTCCAGGAAATTTTAACCAACTTTAATTAAATATTTTTCAATAATTATTTTTTTTTAGATATAATGTCGCTGCTGCTGAAGTGAGAGGGAGGAGGGGTATGGGGGGGAGGGCGGGGGAGTCGAGTTATTTAGGTCTAACAAACATGTATATATTCCATTAACAATCATTTAAGTTAAGTTGCTACTAAGTCCAGGGGGAGAGTTGGGCCAGTGATTTTGATTCGGTGGCCCGACTCTCCCCCGCACCCCTAGGGAGAGTGTTTGGCTTGGATATAATCATCATTATTACCCTTGATTCGTTCAGTAGAAATGCGGCGGCGGCAACGTTTGCTTCTGCGGCAACGTAGACGGCGGCGGCTTCTGTTCCCATCAGACAACCGAATCCTTGCGTATCCTGCTCGAGAGTGTAGGCATGTGCAGAAAATTTGGGTATAGAATAAGAATTGCATTTAGGACAATCTCTTAGAGATTAGGCTGCTTGATATTATCGCACCACATATAATTCTCAGTCTGAGGGGCACGCATCACGCCCACACCACCGCCCAATCGGCGATAGTTCATGCAGCCGCAGAGACGCCATTGATTCGTCTCGGGGTCGTAGACCTCAATGGTTTTCAAATAGGCCGAACCATCAAAGCCGCCAACGGCATACAGTTGGCCATTAACCACGGCCAGACCCACCTGCATAGAGAAATATTAAATAAATCAGCGATCGCTTGTCAAGCAATCTCCTTCTTCACTTACCCCACTCCGGCGCGAGGTCATGGCCACAATTGGACTCCATGTATTGGTCAAAGGATTATAGCGCTCGGCCGAGGACAATTCCATGCAATCGTCGCGTCCTCCCACCGCATAGATATAATTGTTGAACACGGCACAGCCTAAATGTTTGCGTCTGGTGGACATGGGATTGACGGCCACCCATTTATTTTGCCTGCCAGAAGCACAATTATTAGAGTCTTGTATTCATCTTAAGCACCGCCGCTTACCTGGGATCATACCGCTCCACTGTATTTAAGGGGCACTGGCCATCCGAACCGCCTATGGCATATAAATAGCCACCCAGTACAGCCACTGCCACACCTAGTCGTCTGGTGGTCATGGGTGCCACTTTGCCCCATTTGTTCTCCTTGGGATCATAGCGTTCGACATGGTTCAAGCACTGTACACCATCCTGACCGCCCACCGCATACAGGAAACCATCCAAAACAGCTACACCTACACTTGTGCGACATGAGGTGGTGGGCGCTACGTCGCAGGACCATTGGTTTGTTTGCGGATCATAGCGTTCGATGCTATTCAAATAGCTTTGTCCATCGTGTCCGCCCACAGCATAAAGAAGATCATTCAGAACGGCCACGCCCACGCCACAACGTCGCTTGGACATCGGTGCAACCATTTTCCAATCATTTGTTTGCGGATCGAAACGTTCCACAGAGGCGATGGCATCGCCCGAGCACCAACCACCCACAGCAAACAAAACTTCGCCACGCCGTGTGGGCTTGCGGGGTCTTGTGCGGGGACCCTGCATTAATGGACGTTCCTGAGGCAGGAGTAGATAGTTCTTGGCCTCATCCACCAGATCACGGCAGGCCTCATCGCTGCGCACCAGCAGATCAGAGCCCACAGTTCCTACGAGGAATTTCGGCGACAACAGCGGCAGACGCACATGCTGCAACACCTTTAAATCGACACAAAGTGAGTCACTTTAACCCTTCTTTTCTCCCCCAGTTGCCTACTCACCTGGGCCAAATGCTGCCTCCGTTCGGCCACATTATACTTCAGCCAGGACATCACCGCATTAAACACTTGCTCCTCGGAGCGTACATTCAGCTCATCACTGCATATAATATCCACCAACTGGCTTACGGGCAACAGCAAAAACTCCTCACTTTCCATCACCTCTTGGAAATTATGCTGTGTAAACTTATCTGCAATCCTCAACAGCTCGCGGCAGGAGTGTGTGTCGGCAAAGGCGCGTATGCCCAAACAATTGGTCGGATCTAGCTGACGCTTGAGAAACTCACAACATATGTCCTGTATCTCCACCAGCTGCAGCAGACACGCAGCGGGCAGCAGAGTTTGAACATTCGATTCCTCCACAATTATGTGAGCAGTGTAACAAAAATCGATCAGTAGCTCCATGGCATTCTCATCGATATCGCGTATGGTAACCTCTGTTTGACGCGATTCCTCCAGCTCGCCCGTAAACATGGCGCAGAAGTATGAACTGCAGGCCGATAGTATGACACGATGGGCAAAGATCTTGCGTCCACCCACATTAAGAACCACATCGCAGAGCTCGCGATGGCGACGCAGCATATTCAACTCGGTGAGAGTCACTTTGGGATGCTTCTCGGAGGTGTGTGAGAGGCGGGCGGGTGAGGGAGGACGATCAACGGCCCCGCCAGCAGTGCCAGCCACACCCAGACCGTTCGTGGTGGGCAAAACGGAGCCTGGTCCTCCACCGCCGCCGCCGCCTCCTCCTCCACCCCCCTCCGCCTGCACCACCGCCGTTATTGGAGGCGGGTAGATCGCCCATTCTGTTCGCCGCTAAACGCAGCGGGGCGGAAGCCCAACCCCACACGGCGTCTATCTGGAGGAATAGAAAAAAATACAATTCTCAGTTTTTTGCTTTTAGTGTGACCACCCCACCCACCTACACACACGGACACACAATCACACACACACACACACTCTTATAATATTTAGGCATTTACCTTTGCTTCTCGGTTATCGACGGATACAAAGCACGTCCAGGGCCAGCTGCAGGCGGACAATTTCGAAAATGTAAATGCAATTTTGGCTACGTTTTCTTTTCAAATTGGTTCTCCTTTTTCACTATTTTTTGCTGCAAAACAAGCTGCAGTTACAGTTACACAGAAAAAATTTGTAACGAGTAACTATTACAGAGAGTACTTGGTGGTGACAACAAAACACATACAAACATATTTACACACGCTCACGCCTTGGTGGTGGTAGCGTGTTGGCATAGCGACATATCTCCGCCCAGTAAATTTTGCCGGCGGAGATATGTCGCTTTTTTTCTGGCGGAGATATGTCGTTTTAGAACGTCATATCTCCGCTGTGTTACAAACGACATATCTCCGCGCGGAGTTATGTCGTTTGGAAACGACACATCTCCGCGCGGAGATATGACACTTTAAAACGACATAACTCCGCGCTGAGATATACCCCGGCGCCGCTATTATGCGCAATATGTCGTTTGGAAATCGGCGGAGATATGTCGTTTTAAAATGGCGGTTATGTCGTTTAAAACGACATATCTCCGCGCGGAGATATGTCGTTTGAAACGCCTCGGTGTCGTTTGTAACACGGCGGAGGTATGTCGTTTCAAAACGACATATCTCCGCCAGAAAAAGACATATCTCCGCCAGCAAAATGTACTGGGCGGAGATATGTCGTCGGAGATACACTGCCATGCACTTGAATAGGGACAAGCATTTTAAAACGAATATACAACTATTTGACTGAAAGAATCAAATGAAATCATTGGAAAGATTAACATACAAATCAGTAGCTAAGTACCAAAATTTAAATTTGCATGCAAATCGGCCTTACTTTGCAGATCGATCACGAACTTATATCTTATATAAAAATTAATAAAGTATAAACTACAGTTTACAGATACAACTGAGTACTATAACTTGACATTTACAAATTTTTGAAAAATAATCCGTTTCTAGGACATAGGGTCCTTTCAAAATGGCCAAATAAGCCATTTTCTGTATTTTTATGTCCATTTTACAGTTAATCCATTAGAGATATGGAATTTCTAAAGCCAGATTCGAGTTTAGCGTGAAAAACTTGACAAGAAACAGTGAATTTTTTACCATTTTAGGTTCTGTGCTAAGAATAAACTAATTTTGAGTTTCTGTCAAAATACTTTTGTCCACTTCCATTTGCATATTTTGATTTATATTTTCGAGCCTTAAGGCCTTTACTCAGATGAGATAAATTTTTAGTTTGGTACGATATTTCACATGAATAAAAACAATTTCATACAAATAAGATGCCTTTTCAAACGTATTTAGATTTCAAAGCTGTACAAAATTGTTTCTATACATGTAAAATATCGTACCAAACTAAAAATTTATCTTATCTGAGAATAGGCCTTAAGCAACTGATTGTGTTCTACTTATGATTTATTGAAAGCCTACTTGTATACCAGTATTCGATACAAATTTCAAAATTTTAGGATTTTTTGCCTTAAAGATATAATGGATTATTTATGAAATTTTTTTGTCAAAATACTTTTGTCCACGGTTGTAATCTTTAATGAATAAAGGGTTAATTTGTTAAAACTTTCTTTAAATTTTGTTTTTAGACCTGTTACTCGTAGAGTAAAAAAAGTATACTTAAGTCGTGCAAATGTATGTAACAGGCAGAAGGAATCATTTCCGATCAAATAAAAATCATTTCCGATCAAAAAATGCTTAATAATTCCTATAATCTTTAAAATATTGAGTTCAAATTTGAAACTTTAATTTATATTCGCAATATCTACAATCCCTAAAATTTTCATCAAGATCAGATATCACAGTGCAACAGTCAAAAAAAACTACCGAACTACACTATGCGGAATCGATAGAGCTACCCGAACTGGGTCACCCTATCAGCGTTTGGCTAGATTGGTAGCACTTTTCTTTTTGTGGGCCCTCAAACTTTTGGAAATTGGGTGTGACAACAAAAAAAGGTGTCATTTGTTTTGGGCAAACAGCTCATTCAGTTTTGGTGATAACTGCAAACTGTTTTCAGCAAAGTTGTAGCTGACAGTCCGCAGAATAAATTTGTTTTACAAAGGTTTTTAAAAAACTCGTGTTTTCCGGGAGTATTTCTTTAAAAACTTTTATTCAAAAACGTATTTTTTTGACTTTTTTGAGTATAACATTAAAAAAATCAGAAATTTTCGCATACTTTCTTTGGCAAAAGTGAAGCTTTTCAGATACCAAACAACTTTTCTGAACAAGGTTTTACAATTTGAACACTTCTACATCCCTTAAAAGGGCCCCAAATGTGTGTATTTCCAAAAAAAAAATCACTTTTTTGTTGTCATTCTTCTTTATGTACTCAAGTGTTTTTTACCAAAATAGCTGCCAATTAATTTTTATTTTTAAGCTTTTAGAGCAAAACATTACGCGTTTTACTTGTTCTTATCCATGAATAAAGAAATAAATGATGTTTGGACGGTTTTTTGAAAATTCTGCAATTTATCAGCAAAAATGTTGCCAAATTAAAACTGTATAAAATATTTTAACAAGCTAATACATTTTTTAACACGTTGAGATCATATTAGGGTAAATATTTTTATTCTATTTTAATTTATTTTATTATATTATTAATTATTTAAAAAAAAATTAAATATTTAGGCTCATATGATCTTAACTTGTTAAAATATTTTATACAGTTTTAATTTGGCAACATTTTTGCTGATAAATTATGTCGCCTCCGCGCGGCGATATGTCGTCTATGAAGCGGCGGAGATATGACGTTTCAAAACGACATACCTCCGCGCGGAGATATGTCGTTTGCAACGCGGCGGAGATATGTCGTTTTAAAACGTCATATCTCCGCGCGGAGATATGTCGTTTGAAACACGGCGGAGATATGTCGTTTTGAAACGTCATATCTCCGCGCGGAGATATGTCGTTTGGAAAACGGCGGAGATATTGTGTTTTCCGTTTTTTAAAAACCACCCTAAAAATAGAGAAACGCATTTTCATCTAAAGCAACAACGGTCACACTGGTTCATTATCTACTGCGACGCTAGCGAAAAAAATTTTTTAAAAAAAAAAAAAAAAAATTCTCCAATAAAAAAAAAAAAAAAATTTTGGCAACGAGAAAAAAAATATTACCAAAAAAACCGTTGAAAAAAAAAAAATTTTCAACGCGGAACGATAACGAAGAAAGTACGTGAAAAAAGTTTCATTTTGTTCGTGTGTGCGTGCGTTCGTTCGTGTGGGTGCTGAAAGTGGAGCGGACTTTAGTTGTGGATGGCTCTTCACCAAATACCAACAACAACTACTATAAGAAACGCAAACATATTCATCGGAAGCAATGCTGCAGCTTTGGAAAAAATTACAACAATCGAAAAACAGAGAGCAATAGCAATAACGCGGAGGGCATATAAAAGCCACCTTAAAGTACAACAACAATTGCGTTGGAAATTGCAATTCGCCAAGAAGAAGAGAAAGACGACAACGACTGCAGAAATTTTCAAAAAAACTTGGCAGCCATATTTACAGCAACAACAACAACAGAGGCAAAATACGTGACAAAACGCTTACACCCACACATGCAAAGAAAAGAGAGACTGAAAGAAAGAGAGCGTGAAACAAAACAACCATAACAACAAAAAAAGACAAATAAAATTGTAATAAATTTGTGTATTACATAAACGAAAATAACATAATACAAATACTAAAATAAAACCTTGCTATACAAATATTATGGAAATTGCACCCTTGATTAATAACGCAGTTGCTACCGTCGCCTCTGCCGTTGTCTCTGCCTCTGCCAACTCCTCTGCTACCTCCTTTGCCTGTGAGAGCAGCACTGAGAGCGCCAGCAAAGAACATGATAACGGTAATTACTATATATTGTGTGATAAGGATAGGCAAAAACGAAAATAAACAAAGCATGTTAAAAACAATAAATAATCATATACGTTTATTTATTCTGAACTCGACTCTTGCTACTATCTCTTGCTCCCTCTCAGTAGTTTTCCATTTTTAGTTGCACTTTGCTGCACAACACACACACACACACACTCAGAGGAGGTCGCTGAACTGAACCACTGTGAGACAGCCAATTTTTTCTCGATTTTTTTTTTTAGAGGCCATAACCACAACAACTACAATAACAATAACCATGCAAATAGTAATAGTAAATTTTCTGTTGTCTTTTTTGCCATTGTTTATTTTGTTGTTGCGCAATGGCCGCAGAGCATTGCCCAGTCAGTGATGCTCTAACTATTTGATAGCTAGTTTAGTTGAGTTGAAATTTTGGTTAAATGGTCGTAATTAGTATACTCTGTACCAAAGGTACGAAGGAGAAGGAATCATTTCCGACCCTACAAGTTCGTATGAACGAAGAGATCTCAGAGATGGTAAGAGAAAGAAGTTTGACATGTATGCGACATCATATTCTTATATTTGCAGGCTGAACAAGTTTTCTTCTTATCGATATTCATCATATTAACTCTTCGAACCAGATCAATTTTTCAAAAAATTATTATTTTTTGGTAGAAAAACAATCCTGGTCTATTGTGCCCTTCGAAAAATTAGGTTCGGTTCACAAAATTAAGCAGTTTTTCCAAATATTGGAATTCCTTGTAATCGGACTGCTATCATCTAATAAGTTCTCCAATCCTACGACATTTCTCTAGGTCAGATTTATACAATCAACGTCAATAATTGAGCGAATGATGAAGGTGATGAAAACCATTTCTTGATTTGGACGATGACCAAGTTACCTCAATAGATTTCCTGGAGGCCTTTTTAATTAAAATTCGTTATGCTGCGTATACTCTAAAGTTAGTAATTACCGATTTTTTTAAGAAAGTTCAGTTTTTAAATAACTCCGTTTTCATACCATATGAAATCTATCGCATACAGAAAAATTGAAAAAAAAACCTACATAATGTGAGAACGCTTACTAATTTTTTAAGATTTTTGCATCCGAGTTCTTTAAAAGGCCTTCACCTAAAAACATCTGAATGGAACTTACTAGAGCGCTGCACGACTAGAGTTTTAAGTCAGTTCATACTTTATTCTAACGTGAGTCAACGATTCATCCATTAATACGTTCAACATAGTTTGCTGCAACCCATTTATAAAACTTCTTAAAAGCATCCTTGGCAGCACAATAACTGCCAAATGATTTTTATTACGCTTGCTCTTCACTTCGAGCAATTGTTCTAAAATCCTTAGCAAAACATGCTTTATTGCTATCTAAAGCCCGGTTTCATATGATCCTGTTTTTGCTCAAATCGAAATCCACCTAGATTTTGCAACTAGGTGGCTTTTGTGCAAATGGTTGTCTCATGTAGACTGATTATGAATTTGGGCATTTCCGTCACGGTCACACCGGGAAAGCTGGAAAGGCACTAATAGTTGGCAGCACCTTGCCACCTGCATCATTATTGTTTTATTTATGCGAGCCAATTTTAAAAAACAAAGCATGCATTTCGCAGAGGATGAGAAGGATTTTCTTTTGGAACGACATGTTACCAGGGTTCGGATTCGAACCGCTCCAGAGTCGGATTTTTGGAAAGTCCGAACCGGAGCAGAAACATTTTTTTCGCCCGAACCTGAACCGGAGCCAAAAGGTCAAAAATGGGTTCGGTTCAAAATTAAGCAGAAATTTTCTAGATGCTATAATTGTTAACTTCGCCATTTTCCAATATATTTATTTTTAAATTTGCCCTGGTATTTATTTAAACATTTTCTAATGAACAGAACAAGTTTTCTAGAACTTCCAAGAATGTGAGGTACTTTTCTGATAATTAGGGCGCATTTTTCTAGTCCCTCTCTTAAAATTAGTTAAAAATTTAAATTTGATTTTTAAGTAAATTATGCCTTAAAATAACTATTATAGAGCTCGAATATTATATTCAAAACATCAAGAATCTTAACTTTCAAATTTGAATGAAATGTTTAAGGTTTTACCAATTCACATACATTTTTTTTTGAGTTAGCGAAAAAAATTATTCCTGAACCCCGGTTCGAACCTAACCCTTTTCGGTCTTTATGGACAGATCTCAGAGATGTTAAGAGATTCAGATTTGACATGTATGAGACATCTATTTCTTATACTTTCAGGTAGATCAAGTTAATAATCCCTCTCCCGCAATTTGGAAAAAATCTTATATTGCAGGGCTGCTAATGAAGCAGCAATACATACATACATATTATATATACATACGCACATATGTAGATAAGCGCAACGACTAAACAACAAAGTGGCTAGGCCACCACAATATTAAATTGTGGATTGATTGTGGATGATTGTTGTGGTTTTTAAACATAATAATAGCAATAACAAATTCCCATAAAAAAATATTGACGGGCAATGTGCTAGCTGGTAATTGCAGTTAAAAACCAACTTTATCCCAATTGGACTTTCCTTTAACTTGCTGCTAACTTGACCGTTTTTGTTTGTCGTTTTCTTTATTTGCTTAAACGACCGAATAGGGGTTTAAAAACATATTGTAAAACTTTCTATCAGATCAAATAATATATGGGCTTTTCCATGACGTCGAACGGGACAATCGTACGCATTTAAATTCAAAAACGAGAAGGCCAAGCTAACTTCGTCTGTGCCGAAGTTTTTATACCCTTGCAAATGTTTTGAAATATCAGAGTTTAAGAACTCTAGCGATAAAATCAACAATTTTTGTAACTAAACCCATTTTCCGGACGAAGGTTCCTATGACAGCTATAAGATATAGTCGTACGATTTTGACCAAAACTAGCAAATCTGTGTAAAAGCATGTAATATTAATAATCGCTGAGTTGGGAGACTTTAACATTAAAAACAAAAAAGTTTTTCTCACTAAGACCCCCCTTTCATCAAGATCGGATAATAAATAGCGGAGTTAAAAAATGTTGCATACTTTTCGCATGTTCAACCCTCGGGAACGCCGGAACACTGTTAAACATTTCTTTTCATGAGTAACGGGTATATCGAATCCGGTTATAGCCGACTTTAACTTACGCTCTCGTTATTTTTACAATAAGCTTAACCTATAGCTCTTCAATAGCCCTACAATTGGTGCAAAGATTGATTTTGGAAAAATTTTGTGGTTTTAAGATTATCGCAAAAAACATGACATTCGCACGGTATAAAAACAAAAGTGTTTTTCGCGGGAAACCATTAAAATGCCAATTTCAGCTAACCCTGAGGCAATATATTAATGCGATAAGTTTTAGAATGTAGTGCATTGATGTCTCTTTAAAATGGTTTTAATTTCAGCCAAAAATAATTTACAGTTTTTTCAAAATTTAAGCTTAAGCATTTTCGCACGGGACAGTTTTTTCCATCATTATATTTATATGGTTTCTACTATAATGCGAAGCAAAAACTTACAGTTAATTGCATTACCATAGTTTGTCATGGTTTTTTATGCATTCATGTATACCCCCTTTTACCATCAGAAAGATTTTAGTTAGCGAAAGTACGTGTAATCTATTGTCACTTTTTTCCAAAAAATTAAGAAAATTTAATGTGTGCAAATATATCGAATTGGGTTGTTAGTAAATGTAAGATTAGCTTACATTAGTATAATTTGACTGTTTCCCTATGAAAATTCGTTAAAATATAGTATAGGCCCAGGTTGACCTTTTTGTAGAAATGCCCATACGCATTAAGCTATCCTAAACCAACTTTGCACAAAGTCTTTTGGTACAAATACGCTTCACATTTGTCGGAACTGCCACAGTAACGATCGGTCGAAAAGTAGTTTTAGTAAGGAAAACTTCTTTGTCTTCATCGCAACCGTCTCTAAACTTTGTATTTATAAGTTTTCTATGATTTCACATAATTTCACCGAGATTTATCAAAATCGGACAACTATATAGTATAGCTGCCATACAAAAGATAGGTCTGATCAAAAGTCTAAGTAAGACAAACTTTTTTGTTTTCAATGCTATCGCTCCCAAAATTCTGCCAAGTTTAATCAAAATCGGATGACTATAGCAAATAGCTGCGATAGGAACGATCGGTAGAAAAAATAGTTTTAGTGAGAAAAACTTTTTTTGTTTTCAATGGATGCGTCTTTATTTGTTTCATCCAAAGGTACCGAAGAGAAACGCGTTTTTTGTTTTTTTTTCCTCGCAGGTCTGTTTCGGACCTTTCGGCAAAATTCATACAATTAAAAAGTCTTCTTCGTATGTATGCATCGGTGTGTAAGCTTACAGCCTAGGCTCGGCTAACAATATGAATGTATGCGCCAAACTATATGGCTTTCGGCTCTAACACGCACCAAAAATTATGTTTCGTTAAAAGGTTCTGTTTTGGCTCTAATCAGGGAATCAACCCGAATCGTACTCGGGAAAATTGATAATATTTGATTCCATTAAACTGTTTTGTGTAAATACTGAACTATTTGAAGAATGATCTTATTTCGTTTTATACAAATACAAGTATGAATCGACTTAGCCACCACTTTCAGCTAAAGGATTTGGACCTCAGCTGCTTTCCTCAATAAGTTTTACTTGAACAGAAATCTATAACAAAAGTACTTTTAATGTTCAATGGTTATCATGACATTAAAAAGGGAATATAGGATGTTCTACTTAAAAGAGGCTGGTCTCAGATTTTTTTATTTAACCATACAAAAAACCGAAACAACAATAATAGAGTTATCATGATTTGAAGGATTTCAGAAAAGGCTGCATATATTCAGATTGTTCCAAAAAGTCATCAGCAGTGAAAAGTATTTACAAACGAAGAATTTTGGAATATGGGCTTTTATATAACGACCGATCGCTGAAAATCGGGTTGAATATTTGTATTAATTTTTAATAACCGGCATTTATAGACGGCAACAGTTTGCGCGAAAATTAATACGAATCGATTTCTATCGAAACTAGAGGTGTACCCGTGACGTGGGTTTGGATGTGTAACGATGTGAACATAAGAAATGCAATACTCAGGAAATTTTTTAAATTTATTTAGACTGGAATGACACCTGCTTTTTTACCGACAATTTCTATCAGCAATTTTGCTCTTATCGGAATCTAAATGTGTGAGAGCGAGATAGACAGTTGAGCAACCGTCAGAATTGTTTTCGCTAGGTACAACATGGTCGCTAGACAGTAATTTGTTGTGGAGGTCCCACCCACCCACATCCCACTCACTTAGCTTTCAAGGCAAAAGATTAACATTTCACCAAGCTCAGCAACAAGTGAGGGGGCTTTTTTATTTAAAAAAATTGCAAAAAAATTTTTGGACCAGGGGATCATATCGTTATCCAAACTGGACCCGTATTTCGAAAAATATTTTGAGAACCGAAAAAGTGTAAAACTGTCGTAATAGCCCATTTCCACTGGCATCATATCTTATTATTTTCATTTCCAGAAATTTTGCGGATTCCACAGGTTGACAATAACAGGCAGCACTTTCAAACTTACGAGGACTTTTTTGAACATTTAGAAAAAAGACATCTTAGAGAAAAAGACATACCCCAAAAGAGAAAGAAAAAAACTTATTACCATGTACCCCTTTGGTGATAATTGGGTATAATATCGTACTGGTACTTCGGAGCTGACTTTTTTTGCTCAGTTTAATTGTTTAAATCAAAGGTTTCTTTAGCGCTCAAGGGGGTAGTAAATTTTTTGGTATAATTAATAACACGGATTGCCTTGTTAAACAATCAAAGAAAAAAAAACTTCGTTCAATCCTCTCCGAGTTCTGTGCGATAACTTTAGAGACCTTTACCACATATTGTCGTTTCAATGCTCCTACTACATCAATTCAAGCAATCTTTTAGCTTTTTTGTCTGCACCGAAGTTGTAAATCTACTTCGCCGGCCAATCGATGTGAGCAGGGGCATAAAGTAAAAAAGTTCCCCTTATTTGGTCGGTGTGGTAGATATGTAGCCTTATTTATTTTTTCATACACATTGTGTAACTTTTACAAACAAGCAATTGACTGTTTCAAATAAAGAAACAAATCCCTCTAGTCATCGTACCTAG
The DNA here is from genome assembly GCA_018904235.1 of Lordiphosa stackelbergi. Classification (NCBI taxonomy): domain Eukaryota; kingdom Metazoa; phylum Arthropoda; class Insecta; order Diptera; family Drosophilidae; genus Lordiphosa; species Lordiphosa stackelbergi. The sequence goes on along the minus strand of JAEIFU010000094.1, from coordinate 47,160 downwards.
TGGAAGGGTGATATATTTTTAAAATAAGATCGGTTCAATATCACTAGAAGACTGGTCTATACTATGATTGGGCGTGTTTCTAGGCATATTTGACTTTTTTTTTTGACATTTAAAAACCCATTTAAACTCTAAAGCACCCTTTACACTTACCGTATATCTCTATATAGTCGGTTGTCAAAATTCTCTAAAGAGAAACTCTTATCAAAATGAACCTGTCAAATTGTATTAAAGAAGGTTAAATTTTCTAAATATTTAGAGTTATAAGCTTTGCGCTATCGTCAGAAAGTCTCTTTAGAGAAGACGGCCTTAAAGAAAATAAATAAAGCTAGAAATTGTGCTTACCTACTTTGCAATTACAAACTAATGCAGCCGTCAAAAGGCTAAATCGTTCAACACTGTTGCCCTGACCGTGCCGATAACGCTTACTCAGCACAATATTCCAAGGTGCTTCATTACCATTTGGCAACAGTTGGTAGATAGTGTAAAGGCAACAAACGTTAAAAGGTCATATTTAATTAGCAGAAGTAAGTGATTTAAAATACTAATTTCCAAAACAACTCCAACGTTGGCAAACTATACCGACCAATTTAACAGAGAATTGTAAAACTCAACGATAAGGTGAAAGCAATTGCAAAATCACGACACATTTAAAAAATATCATTTCTTTCTCTTCAGTGAACAATCTCGCGCTGCTCGCTTCGCTGACGCTACAGAAAGTGCTAAATATAAACAATATCAACAACAGCAGCAACAACAACCATGTGGCACAACAACAACTACTACAGCAGCAACAACAACAACGACGACATTCTGATAACGAAACCGAAAATGATGTATTAAATCAATTACTTAAAACTGGAGCTATATTCACCCAATCCAGCACGCCCACAGCCCCCATAGCCATTGAACAGAAGAAGAAGCAGCAGCAACATCCTCCGACTAGTGCACAGAAGCAACGCCTCAACTCATCCATATCATCCACAAACTCCTCGACATCCTATGGCAGCTCCACATCCTCCTCTGATGAAGTCATTGCCAACACCACTCAAGCAACAGCAATATCAACTCCTACATCAGGAACTACATCAATAAAGGCGTCCAGCATTAAATTGCCAGAGAAATCAAAAATTCCGTCCGATATACTTGATGATCTGGCCAGTCGTTTCATAATCAATGTTCCGGACATGGAGTTGAATAACTTAATACGAATTTGTTTTCAAATAGAACTGGCCCACTGGTTCTATTTGGATTTCTTTTGTGCCCCTGAGCCGGAGGATAAAGATGAAGCTGCTGAAAAAGCGGAGCAAGAGAAGCGGAAAAAGTTGCCCGTGGTGGGCATTAAACAGTTTGCCATGCAACTGTTTCAGGTATGTTCTGGAATCCTTCAAATAAGAAATCTTGATCAGCTAATCTCTGCCCTTTAGCACATTCCCTTCCTGAACAAACATTTTGGCACCGTGGATCAAATCCTGGAGGAATGGAAAAACTACAAACTATCCGTGCCCACGTATGGAGCCATTTTGGTGTCCGAAGATCATAATCATTGCTTGCTAGTGCAATCCTATTTCGCTCGCAATTCTTGGGGATTTCCCAAGGGTAAAATCAATGAGAATGAGGATCCAGCTCATTGTGCCACCAGAGAGGTGAGTAGTATCCACCAGAAGAAGGGAATTAAGTTATTCATTATTTGTCTCCTGAATTAGGTCTATGAGGAGACTGGATTTGACATAACCGATATCATCGATGAGAATGATTATATTGAGGCTTTTATCAACTATCAATATACGCGACTCTATATAGTCCGGAATATACCATTGGACACACAATTCGCTCCACGTACCAGGAATGAGATTAAATGCTGTGATTGGTTTCGCATTGATGCTTTGCCGGTCAATAAGAATGATGCCATATCGAAAGCCAAATTGGGCAAAAATGCCAATTCCTTTTTCATGATAATTCCATTTGTGAAGCGTCTTAAGAAGTGGGTGAATGACAGGAGGTTGGGAGTAGAACCCAGACGACGTAAATGCTCGGGACAGCAGAGTCCGAAGATATCCGCTGCATCTCCCCCTACAACCATGCAGCAGGGACAGCAACAAAATCAACAGAGTTGCAAGAAGGATCCAAATGGCCGATCCTCGTCGAGACGTCAAAGACATAAGTCAATGGGGGACTTGGATGGCGTTAAGTTGAATAATCTCAATGGAAAGGTGGTTGTAGGTGGAGCAGTACCTGCCGCTACCTTAAATATTTGCAATAGCAACAATGGCAAACGCAATAAACTGAATGCGGCTGCAGGCAGCAATACAACAACAACCGCAACAACATCAGCAACAACGCCACAAGCAACTGCAGGAGCAGGGGCTGGGACCACCCCAAGCTCTAAGCGCCAGCTGTTCCATAGCCAAAGCCAAAATGATGCACAGCATTCGGCAAACAATGAAAAGGTAAGCTGAACAAGAATATATACTGTAAATACATAATTCGTTTTTTTAAGACATTTTATGTTGAGTTTTTAAAATTTAACATTAGTTGGTAATTGTACCCTTAAAACCGATAAATTATCCTTGGATCGGGAATTAACAGAACAATCCGAAAATTAAAAGTGGTGTTATAAGCAAATCAAGTAATGCTGCCAACCTCCACAATACTCGTAGCGTCTTAAGTTCACACACACTTACGGTGGGCGATGGGAAGCACTACAAACAGTTATATACTTGTTACTTGTTTGGTAATAAAAATTAGTTTCTGTTTTGATCAACTTGTCAATTTTGACATAAATTTGTAGTAAAATAATTTGTCTTTATCCAACACCGTGAAAACTAAAAATCATGCCAATATAATAGAAAACTGTTCTAGAAATTTTCAACTTACCTATTAGTTGCTTTGGTATCCAACATAAAAGAAATCCACTGCTTCTTAACGATAGTTTGAAAGAAAGAACAGCTGACACACAGCTCAGGAATGAGACTATGAAACCTGATAGTCTAGTTGTCATCCTTTTTGTTATGTTTTAAATTTGAATAGCTTGTCAATTCATAGAAGAAACATAATGAAATCCCAAGGTGAATTTACTACAAGGTGACGTATTCCGATGTGGTGAGGGGTCTTAATTATTTTCATCTCGCTCTCTCGGCTCTCTAAAATGACAGTTGCTCTGAGAGGCAAATGCTAGGCACACTTCGTTTGTTATTGTTTGAGCTAACAGACAGCTGAAAGATTTTGGCTAAAAAATAAAATAAAATAATTATCAAATCGAAGTACTAGTATATTAATATTTTTAGCAATTTTTTTTTGTCCAATCAGCCTTTGCTTTTGTTTTTGCAGTTTTAGTTTTTTATTTAAATTTCTCAGACGAAAAAAAAAATTCTTTCGTTTTTGGATCTAGTTCCATGTTTTCAGCACTTCCTATCATTTGGGCCAGCAAAAATGGTTTTGAGCATATATGGTTGCCATTGAACTTGCTAAATACTGATTCAAGCCTTTTTATTTTGGCCACGAATTCCGTGGATGGCTTCTTCAGCCCTCCTGCTGATACCATATCAACATAAGTGAATGTGGCATTTTCTTTGTCGGCGCAGTCCAAAGACAATCTTCTAATTAGATAGCCTGAGATGTACTCTATAGCATGGTGGAATTATACCATGTGAAGTCATTAAAGTAGGCTGCCTCTTTTTTGGGGTACCAGTTGAATAGTGAAAATCGCTCAGTAGAAAAGGGGATGTCAACGTGCTCTCACATGTTCATATCAACTGATACCTCTCTCGTATGGTGAATTTCTGACGACTCTACCTTGCTTATTATACCATGCTCTATAGAGTCATCCGTCAGTTCGCTATCTATTTCGGCTTCTTCTTCTCCAGTCTGCTCTGCTATGGCTAAGTTAGCAGCAACACTTGCAGAGCTGGTAATTGAGGAAAAAAAAAAAAAACAATGAAAAAAATCGTGCGCTACACAACCTCTCTCGACGACGTTTGCTTTCATAATGTCAAAATTAATAAATAAAATTAAAAAGGCCCCTCGACAGAGAACCCCTGTGGTGAGTACGTCACCTTATAGTAAATTCACCTTGTGCCGGCCTGCTAGATTTTTTAAACGTCTGTTTTTTGAGAATTTAATAAAATAGAGAAAAGCTAACTTCGCACAGTGTATAGTAGGATTTTGCCAATCTAGGGGGACTTAATTCAATAGCAGTCGCATTTTTGTATTTTTAAAGCTAACGACCTGAAATTTGGAGTGAATGTTCAAATACCCTCAAAGAAATTTTTGGACTAAAAGTTAAAGTGGGCTTCGCACTTTAAAGTCGCTTGCGAATTCGCTCGCGAATGTTGACTCGAAAGTTTTACGAGTTCAATTTGCACTCGTTCCTAAAATTTTTTTGTACAATAAAACTCGAACTGATTGTATTTTTTTACAATAATATTTATTTAAATTCAACGCTTTGGCTCCCATTGCAACTGCTTCCAGGCATTTCTTTCCAGAAAAGAGTTTGCTTCCTTTTGATTGGGCTGATTTAAACACAAGCAATTAACAAATAGGCAACAGCACTTTGGACAATACAATCATTAACATTAAACCACATAAAACCATAATTGTTTACCGAATTATTAATTGACGCTCGGCAGTTTGCTAAGCCAAATTATAAACGCCGGCCCATGGTGGAATTAATACGTTAATATAATATAAAATAACAATTTTAATTTCACCATGCGCAGGCCTAAGTATACGAGCTTCAAAGACATACTAAAAATGCAAAGTCAAAGTCCAGCAAAATACGCGTCGCGACGTGAATAACTTTGGTGTTTTTGCTCCGATCTTATTGTGCTTTTCAGAATAGATAGATTTAAGGCCTAAGATAATATATATATAGCCACGATGTTATAACTTTAAAATTGTGGCTCTGACGGTTTTTTGCGGTTTAAGGGGGGAGGGGGGAAATTTTGCCAATCGGAAACAATCTTGACCTGCGTACGGTACCTATGGACATTAGGTCGGACATTTTATGTATGTAAAAATGTAAGGCCCTCTTACACGATGCGTTTTCGTCTATATGCATAAAAAAAAAACATTTTTTGAGAAATAATTAGTTTTAGTCTGCGACTTGGATTCAAAGGTTAATCACTTATACGTACTATTGCCCTTGACTACATGTTTAATTTTTGAAATAGTTGGCGTAGACTTGGTTTGAAGTCATAACATTTAACATTAAAAAATTTAATAGCCAAAAATTATAGCCAAGACAATATGAAAATAATATTTACTAAATATATATTTATTCGAACGAAGTGTGGTGCTAACAACAACACAACAACAAATTCACCGCGATTTTTTTTTTTTAGCTAAAATCGAGTTTTTCACTTCGAATTAGGGTTGTCGAAATATCGATATCGAATAACTTTTGACGATATTTTTATGAATTCTTTTTTTTGGTTTTTGGACAAAAATGAAGGTTTCCTAAGGGCATTCTCTTGGATATTGGTAATGTCAGTAATACTAGTAATATCCAAGAGAATGCCTTCAGAAAACCTCCCTTTTTGTGGCCGAAACTTACAAAAATACACACCAAAAATATATTCAACAAGTATTCGATATCGATATTTCGACATCCCTACTTCGAAGTGCTGTAAAAAAATAGAAAGAAAAAAACAAAAAAACTCTTCCTGATTACCTCGAGAAATACATCACCTTTAAAATGCGCATCAACTTTTTTGGATCGGTTCAGTAGATTTTGAGTTCTGATGTATACCGCAAAACCACTTTTTTCAATGCACCTCTGGAGATTCACCGTCACCGGCTTATTTATCAATATTTTTCTTTGAAAATTTTTTCTGACATACTTCAAAAGTTGTACAATAATATGTAATAAAGTTTACTCTAGAAGTGGGTTAAACTTAACGATTCTTACGTTGCTGGACCAAACCTCGAAAAACTCTGCGCGTGTTATTGCACTCATTGCTTAATTGAAGCCTGTGGGCAAAATATGGGCAACATTTTATTTCTGATCCTAATTCAGAATGATTTTTTCAAACGAAGTATGTTCTGGTTGATTTGAATGTGATTGAATGTTGTTAGTATTTTTCCACCAAAAATATAATATTGTAAAAAATTTACTTACTTTTTAGCACTTATTTTCAAGAAATAATTAAAATGTTCTAGGCCACTTATAAAGCTATTTCAAAGCATTAAAAATCAATAATGATCCAAAAATTATGGAAAAAAATAAATTTGACGGCTTACAATGACCAACCGATCCAATTGAAAAGACTAAACATTGTCAACTATTGCTCGTTGTCCGATGCAACTTTGCATGCATTTCAAATGCACCGGTTTAAGAACCGTTGTCTTCTGAACTAAAATGGACAAAAATTGTTCAAATTTACTTGGCGAAATCTTACACTGTGCTTCGGCGCGCCTGAAGTTTATATACCCTTGCAGCTCGTATAATTTATATAAATGAAGGATTTTATTCGATCCGATCGTTCCTATGACAACTATATGCTATAGTCATCCGATTTGGATCAACCTTGGCAGAGTTAAGTGGAAGCCTATAATATTAATCAATAACAAGTTTCGGAGCGATAGCATTGAAAACAAAAAAGTTTATTTAAGACTTTTTTTCAGACATATCTTTTGCTGTATCACATAGTAGTTGATGTTCATCAAACTTAGAAAATGTAAAAAAGCATAAAACACAAAAAATACTATATTTGAACACGTTTAAATTGCAAAAAAAAAGTTTTTCTCACTAAACTTATTTTTTCGACCGATTTTTCCTATGGGAGTTTATTTGTTTGTTTGTTTAATTGGCAAGACATCGTGCGAAGTTCGGTCAAGATAATTTTAAAACTGATGGAGGAGATAGCATAGAAGCAAACGGACATGACTATATATCAACATAGTACGTCTTGCTGGTGAAAAATATTTATACTTTATGTTGTGGACTTGACAAATGTCCGGATAATTTTAATATACCCTCTAAAAAGGTATAACAACAGAAAATTTGCTATAGTGAATAAAATATTTTTTTGGAGCTAGGTGATCCATCCGTAAGCTCTAATTTGGCATACTTTTTCCAGCGTTTCGGCCGGTATCTCACCAATGGCAGATGTAATGTTGGCTTAGGGATGCAATAGTGGCTAGCTTGTCCTTGTACAGGAGAGACATCACGTAGCCTTACATAAAATAGTCTAGTGGAGTCAAATCACAAGATCTTGGCGGTCAATGGACTGGTCCAAACCATGAGATTAATTGCTCACCAAACTAGCCTCTCTGCGTGGCGTGTGGCATATGGCACCGTCTCTTTGAAACCACATGTCAACCAAGTCATTTTCATTATTTTTGAACAGGTTCAGTAGATTTTTATGGACGGCGACACATAAAAATATACTTAAGCGCATAGCTGAACGCATACGAGAAAATTGTATTGAACAGGCCCAGAGAAGCACAAGCAGGATTTTTTAGACCCAAATTCAACAAAAAACTAAATATGTGAAATAAAACCTTTACATGTAAATATGACTGACGGCAAACTGCAACTGTCAACAAAATGAAAATAGCAAATAAAATAAACTACTACTCCAATTACAACATTTAAAAATTGAAATTTATTTTTGATATAAAAAAAAACGGCTCGATATTTTTCAAAGGTTGAAAATTTATTGGAACGGTTGATTCATGTCATTTATTTATGAAAAACAATTTCGGTCAAAGTGGCCGTGTGTGGCCCAGCGGTTAGTGTGCTGGACTGCGGGGCGGGAGGTCGAGGGTTTGATCCCGCCTTGGAACATCTAATAAAAAAATGTTTTTCTTTTCTTTAGAATATAGCTTTTACACATCCGGTCACCTTCACCAGCTATTGACGCCAGCTGTGAAGTAATCTAGCCATGAAAAAGTAAATTCTCAAACTTTGTCCCCTTTCTCTTGTGCGAAAAATGTAAAGCACACACGCCAAGAGATTTGGAGGAGCAGGACTTGGCCCCTTTGGGGCTGGTACAGCCAATTTTACATTTTTAAATTTCAGTCAAATGACCACCACGGCTGACTTGACAATTTTTTCGGACGAGTTTGTTAAATGTTAGTCGAGGACTCACCACTTTGGATATATGTTTTTAATATTTTTCAACTTTCGTCAACCGAATAGCGACCCATTTCGTAAATGACAAAGTTTTTACTAAATATTAGTCGCTTTCCGAATGACCTTTGACGTTTTAAAAATCAAATTGCGAATAGTTTAAATTCCAAACACTAGATGGACCACCCTGTACTACAGTGCATTTTTAAGTGTGCATTGGCAGCTCTTGAACTGCCTCTGGCTGCTCTTCGGACCGAACTCGGCAATTCTGTTCGTTAACGTTTACAGTTGAAAAAGCTTTAGGCCAATATTAATGCCTTAACTGAAACCGAAATTCGATTCGGATTTAATCTCTGAATCGAACGCAATATAAAAATTTTGCTTCTATTGTCCAATTGAGCTATAGTTCAAAAATTTACCGATAGTCAAAAAAATGAACTAAAAGGTTTAGAATTACCTAGGGCATTAATGACAAATTGTGTCTGAAATAATACAGCCCAACAACGATATTTCGTTCCCGAAATATACAACAAAATGTGACGATTGTTGTGTAATTGTGCTCACTAGATAGAGTTCCCAACATTATGATTAAAAATGATTCTGACCTATACTTGTATTATTTTTTTGTCATAGATTGTCAGCTCCTTTGATTTGATACGCAAGGAAAAGCAGCAACAACTGAAGGCAGCCAAGGCACAAAAGATGCAACAACATCAGCAGCAGCAGCAGCAACAGCAACGCTCTCGCGCCAAATCGCAAAGTGATAAGCAAAACAATCAACAGCAACAGCAGCCAACAGTTAAACGAATCTTGGCAGCTCAACAACAAGCAGCTACAACGGGAGTAGATATAATAGCCATGCTCACAGCTGCAGCGGCAGCTCAGAAATCAACAACAACCGAACAATCGCCGCAACAACTAATACAACAACGTCCCCGGCCAGCTTCGGTGTCGCTTAATCTGGGTGGAATTACTCCAATAACAACAAATCCCAATGGTGAGGCGCAAACTCACCACAAATTGCAGCGCATGGCCTCGGGCACCAATTTGAGGATTTTAAAGCGGGCGCAATCTCAACAGTCGCAGCAACAACTGCAGCATCAGCAGCAGCAACTCCTCACACCACATCCACAACAGCAAGTAGGCGTGGACACGCCTACTTTAGGGCCATTGAATTTTACGCCCAACTTTAATTCGTGGACGAATTTTTCATTCACTAAAAATTTCATAGCAAATGTATTTTGCTAAAGTCGTTTTTCTCTTCTGTATCCATTCTTAGCTTTCCCTTCCATAGAACTTGATCAAAACAAGGCCAATCTATAGGCAGCTGCATCTAGACTTGAAGGATTGGAAATATCTCAACAAAAACTTTGTAAAGTTCTTTCTTCTCTTCTGGAAAGCTTTGAACATTAACCGAAAGTATTTCAGCCTTTAACTAAGCTAGTTTCGTTTTTGGAGTTTTTTTTAGAGTTGTTAAAAAACTGTTTTGGATTTCTAAATTTCTTTAAAAGTTTTCTCAACCAAAATATTTCAACTTAAATAGCATTACATTATTTTGGAGACTTTGTAGAGTTTTTAGAAACTGGCCTGGAAATCGTAAAATTTTTGCAAAAGTATTTCAGCTTTAGAAAAACATATTTCTGAACTAAAGGAAAAACAGAATTTGGAGACTGTTAAAACGTTTAATTTCTTAAATCAAAAACTGTCTTTGTAAATGGCTAAGACTCCCTGAAGATTTGAATCAAGTCTGAAAATCGAGAATTTATAAAATCATACTTTTGAGGATTTCAAAGGCATTAAAAAGGGGTTTTAAACGGGGATAAGGTAATAAACAGACTTGATTACAGAGTGGAGAAGCTTAATAGTTGCGTGATTGAAGCATAGATACTTTGTAGAGATATTTAAGGATTGGACGTCTTAAACAAGGATTTACAAACTAGTAAACTTACTTAAGCACAGTTTAAATAATAATTAAAAAGTTATAAAAGCTAAAGCAAAGCCTTACATAAACTTTGGAGACTGTAGCTTTGTAAAATCATAGTTTGGTTGGAAAAATTTGTAAATCTAAAGATTGCTGACATTGTGGAGGTGGAAAACTAGGTTGAGGACATTTAGAGGCCATAAATATAGTTCCACAACTCTGTGTTATAGTTTTTACCATTTGGAGACCTTGCAGAGTTTTCGATTGGAGACTTTAATGCCTTAATTTAAGTATCTAAAGCAAAACATCAGCCTTAAATACAATTTGCAGACTATATAGAGTTGTATAGTTATAGTTTGGAGACTTTTTGGACTTATTAAGCAATGCATGATTGTTGTATTTAAACTTAAGACTTTGAAGAAAGCATGCCTATTGCATTTAACACAAACCCTACACTCTTTATAAATATTCATACGACGACAACTAATCCTGTCTAGTCCTTAGGCTTTTTGGAGACTATAGATATAATCATAAAAATTTCATAGTGTTTCATATTCTCTCCGTTCCGGAGATGACTACAATTTCCCCATTTATTCTACATTACTTAATGTACAAGCGTATGTAAATACCAAAAAAAAAAACCAAAACTAAACACAAATTGGAATGAACGAAAAATTGTATAAAATTTTGTACCAAAAAAAGTGAGTCTTCCGCGCTCAGCAAACAATTTTTATAAATTTGAAAAATATCCAAGTGAAAAGTGAGAAAATCCAAGCAAAACCCACTTTTAAGTACAATACAACTTAAAATAATTATTATATTAGTTCTTCTTTTGTATTAAGCTAAAAAGTGTGTGTGTGCGAACGTGTTTCAAGCGTAGCTTTTAACAACTGACAGCCATTTATGTTAAATTTTTTGTATGTAAACCATAAACAAGAGGACAAACTTGTGTGACTTTCTGGGTCCGTATACTTACTTACTGCCCTCCCCACCTAAGAAATGATGTATAAACCGAGAAATAATAACAATGTAAATAATTAATTGTGATATAGTATTTCTTAGCACAATTGTGATCGAAAACAACAAAGAAAGTTTTATATGAAAAACAATTATGAAGACCCATCAGGCATATCCTTCGAACAACAAACAAATAAAAATATTTCGTCAATTTGTGACAAAAATCTATTTAACGAATTTAAATTAGTTTAAAATTGTCTTCAAATCATTATAAATTTTTATATAAAGTAATTGTCAAAGTTTTGCCTAGTTATATTATATATTTTTGTGAGCCACTAGAGCATAAGAGATGGAGAGAAGGCGATAGAGATGATGATGATGATGATGGTGTTAATAATCCAGCACAGGAAAACCTTCAAGAAATGTTGTCTTTTGAGAGTTCCGTTAAAGTTTCCTATAATTCGTAAGACATTAAACAACACTAAACCTGTCAATCATAGTCTCCACAAAAGAATAAACAAATTGTAAATGTTTAGATTAAGCTATTAAGCAAACTGTCTCCATGGTCCAAAATTGAACAAAAACATTGTCTGCAAATCAAGAACGAGAATGGTCTCCGTTTCCTTCTTTAAACTTATAATCTAAATGCATTTTAATGCTAATAATCAAAACAAAAGTCTCCAAATGGTAATAATGTGTAGATTAAGGATTTGGTCGATCTTTGTGCTAACCAACTGTCAGAATTTTATTATAAGGTCTATAATCGTTTCCCGAGAAATCGGGAAATTTAAATACTCTTTAAATAAGAAAGCATTTACCAATCTATAGGAACAGCTCAAACTGTTAAACAATACTGTTACTTTTTCTCACAAATTAGGTGAGTTTTCAGCTCTTTCTTTCTGCGAAATACCTTTTGCCTTCATAATTACCAACTTTTCAATATTTACCTTCTTATTTGTTTTTTTCCTCAAGTATAAACTAGATATTTGTTATCTTATTGGTCCAAAAATTCTGCGGAGTGAAATAAGAGAAAAATAGTTCCACAATGTAATAACAGACTCCACTATTCCATCCAGAAATTTAGTCTCCATGTTACAAACTCTCTGTTAACCCCAGAAAGTTTTAAAGTTGACACAAAATCTCTACAATTTAAAAAACTAACACCAATATGAAGAAAGTCAAGTCTCCAAATAAAGGGCATAGCAGAATACAAAATCTGCCCCAATCGTATCGGCACAAAATTTAAATATGAGATTGCCATTAATGCGAAACGCACTCTCCTACATTTTTAGTCTCCTAGTCGCCATTGCAGTAGAGTATGGGGATCGAAAAATAAATATAAAAACTCGTTCATCTTAAGAACCGCTTAACCGATTTGGATGGGTTTAATATATTTTGTAAGTGTCCACAACACAATTCAAAAAATAATTTGTGCACATTTATATTACCAATTCTTTCGCCGAAAAAAACCTATTGCTACACGTGCAGTTTTTTTTGCTGTACCTTCGGTACAGAGTATAATAATAATACATCAACTTAAAAGGGGAAAAAGTGGGAAATTGTCAGTCAATTCTGTGTGAGTAGTTACAGTACAATATACAAATTATTTGAAAATTTTAATAATACTTTTTGTGCCCCAGAATTGGTAATAAAAATGTGCAAAAATTATTTTTTGAATTCCATGCTTGACATTTATAACATATCTGTGGCAATAAGGAAAAACAGCACAAGTGTGTTTTTCCTACTTTTCAGGAGAGCAATTATTAACTTTAAATGAATAAGAGAAAAAGTGATTGGTCGCCAAGTGGAAATTTTTTACAAATTGACAACTTATTTACATTTCTTCAGACTCATGAAGTTTTGATTCACTGTTATATCTTTGTAACCACATATCCGATTGGCGTGAAATTTTGACACAGTAAAGAATTGATATTGAGGAAGCCTTTGGTATTAAAATCTCAATTTTGACATAACTCGATTTGTGCTGTTTTTCCTTATTGCCACAGATATATATTTAACCCATTCAAATCGAATCAGCAGTTCTTAAGATAAACGAGTTTTTTGATTTATCTTTCCGTCCTCACAACTCTACTCCAATGGCGACTAGGAAACTAAAAATTTAGGAGGGTGAGTTTCTATAGAATGGTAATCATTTAAATTTAAATTTTGTGCTGATATGGGTGGGGCAGATTTTGTATGCTTATTCTACTATGGAGTTTGTTTCAAAACGATGTACAACGTTTCCAATTCAAAATTTTCACAAAAACAATCTTTAAAAGTATTTTTTTTAGAGAAAAAATTATATAAAGGGGTGTCACAGGAATCTCTAGAGATTTTCGTATAAGATACTTGAACTAAACTTGGACTACTTTATTTGCGAAGTGCCAAGAATCAGACCGCCTACTAGATTATGTGAAAAGAAAACCGCATTAAATCTGCTTGGCTTTGAGCAGGCGGTTTCAAATCGCTCAACTTTCGTCATCTCATCTAGTAGGCGGGCTTATTTAGCCCTTTAACATATAAATTCAAACAGCTTTAATATGAAATGCTAACGTTTATACGAAAACCTCTAGAGATTTCTGTGACACACCCGATAAACTCTAAATTTCAAACCTTTGTGTAAAAGTATTTTTTAAACTCTTTTGGAAACTTTTTAGAGTTGAGAGTTCAAAAACAGCTTAAGAGAAAAACAAAATAAGACTTTATTTGGTTTAAACTCTCCAAATTTACAAAAATGAAAATATGTTTTAAATTCTCAAATTTTTTTCTTTTTACAAACTGTATTTCTCAATTTTATCACTTAAGGGGGAGAGTAAGATTTTAGACGCTGGAGACGCTGGAGATGAATGTTGGTTTATTTATTTCACATACACGTTAGAGTATAGCATTTGAAGTATCTTTGAATCTTCATTTGAAGATTCGCTGTAACGGACTTATTTATTTATATATTTTTAATTGAAATTTTTCTTCAAATATACTTCAGATGTTATACTATATCGTGTATATAATAAATAAAACAACATTCATCACCTCTCCAAAAAAATGATAAAAATATGCAAGTTTTTAAATTTTTTAAAACATTACCCCCCTTAAGAAATCAGTTAAAATAAGTGAGTCTTCAGTTTGTTCCTCTAAATTCTTTAAGTCTTTGGCTGCCACTAAATTGGCCTTGTGAAAGCGTCTATAAAACATTCACAAAAAAATTGAAACCATTCATTTTGCTTTAATTCTTTTATTAAAATTGACTTTTTAAGCTTTTCGAAAAGCCATTTTAATTTTTATCCGTTTTTTATTATTCCAAATTCAGTTGAAACCATTTTTATTTTGAACATGCCTTTTTTTTTTCAGGTCTACAAAGAAATGTTTTCTGAAATTAACAAAAGTTGGATTGGTTTTAAGTTCTTACAAATAATTTCTAATATTTCAGGGAACATTTGTTTGAGGGCCAACTAATCAGACAAACAAAGAAAATATCAACACCAAAATAAATAATAACAATCGATGAATTCGAAAAATATCCTAAATCTTTCACTCCCTCATAAACAACAACAATGATAATTAATTTGTAAACAACAACAAATAGACATTTAACCTTAGTAACAAACGGGCTATTGGTTTAAGATTGTAGACTGTACTTACAGCACAAGCCCGCCTTTCCCCCAAAATAAAACCAACAAGACAAAATACTCACTACTGTTCCATAAATCTTAAGGTGATATTTACACCGAGATTAATGAAACCATTTTTCATTAATTTCAGTGTAAACATTTCCTTGTGACTCTCCAAATATGATATAATATCAATGAACTACAACAAATTTTGTAAAAAAAAAAACACCAATACATTTTCTCCCGTCATGAACAATTTTGCTAATGTTAATCAGTAAAGCTGCTCTAAATAGTCGGTTGTCAAAATTCTCTAAAGAGAATCTTTTTATCAAATAAAAGGAGTAATTTTTCAAGAAGAATTTTACGTTTTCTAAACATTGTTCCAACCTGATTGGCTATTGCACGATCTTTAAAGAACGTAGTTAGAGATATACGACAAGTGTAAGGGCAGCTTAACTTTTGACTGCAACAAATGTTTTAATTTTGTTATCCCTTCCATATCTGGCAATAAAATTGATGTATCATGTTTTTATGTTGCAATCAAAATCCCCTTTAAAAATGAATGTGTTTTATTTTAATCGAGAGGCATTTCTTTTACAGAAACGATTTTTCCTCCGTAAAATTATGGCGAGCACCGTTGGTTTATAACCGAGGTGAAAATAGTCACCTATGCCGACGACTGCTCCATTATCACCACAGACCGAGACGTTAAAGCTCTCGAACAGAGGATCAACGCCTTTCTCCCTAGTCTCGCCGACTTCCTCCCCAGTAGGAACCTGAGCCTTACAGCCCCCAAAAAGGTCAACGAGTCCTAGACATCGACATAAACGGGAACCGGATCCCTACCATTAACAGCCCCAAGATCATCGGTGTTGTGTTTGATCCTCTATTTACCATCGCCAAACACTCCTAAGGTGTTATCAAAAAATTAAGGAGGAGGAATAAGGTCCTAGCTAGCTCAAAACGCTGCGCTGCGAGTAGCCACTGGGTGCCATATCATGACCCATCCCTACCTCCTACAGCAGGAGACGGACGTTCTCCCTATTCGAGAGCGTAACAAACTTTTCACACAGCAATTTCTCATGGCTTCCACCATCCAACCCACCAAAACCATACTTGCACCACACAAAGAATGTCATGCCCACCACAAGCAGTGAGATACGACCTAAGAACAGAGTCCGCACATGTCAAACAGATCCTGGGCAACGACAGCCCCACACTTTCATCATGCGCAGAAGTCAAGAACCTAGCCCATACCACAATAGTAAACAGCACCATAAACACCTACAGAGACAACATTGTCCTGGGGGGCAGACCCCCTCCCATTGATCTGGCCGAAAAAATCGCTATCACGTTCGACGAGAGCCACATTAGCGCAACTCCGCTCTGGCAAAAACACGAGCCTAAAGCGGTAATTGTCTAGTATAGAGACTACCTCAGAAAATTCTACAAAAAAATTCCCTTCGATAGATGGTGAATTATGAATAATTTTCATGCAAAAAATCGCGGGGGTCATCCATGGTTTCTTTTTAAACGAATTTTGAAGTTTTAATTATTTACTTAATTAAACTTACGTATCTGCGTATGTGCTTTGAAAAATATGTCATTGTTGAACTATTTTCCACATCACCCTTTCAAAGTAAAGTTCTAGGTGCTTTTTTTTGTATGTGGTATCCCCAGAAGGCCTAGTCCACGTAAGAAATTGAAAAACTTAGTTTTGTTCTTCTTCCTCGATTACTTCATCATCCTCCTATAAGGTGTTGATGTTAAAATAAATGAACTAAACCGCAGGTGAACTTTTTTTTTCAATCGCGCGATTTTGCAGTCAGCTCCACAATTTGAGGATAAAAATTTGGACAGAATAAAATTGCAGTTGGTGCACTCCATTTGCATTTTCACTAAGAAAGCTCAGACAATCCGATTATAGAAATTCAGCGCTTAAAACAAGAACTGTACGTAATCGAATAGATTTGAGCTCAGCCATTTGTCTACAATATATATGTTTTGTTTGGCGGAAAAAAAAAAACAAAATGAAAAATAAAGGGAAGCTATCTTCGGCTCGACCGAAGTTTATATACTCTTGGAGCATGATATATGCCTGCCAGTTTTTTATATGGCAGCTATACGATATATTCATCCGATTTTGATCAAACTCTCCAAAATTGTGTTGAAACAGATAATATTCATATCTCGAACGTATAAAGACGCTACAATTGAAAACAAAAAAGTTTTTCTCACTAAAACTATTTTTTTCGACCGATCGTTTCAATGGCAGCTATATGCTATAGTCTTCCGCATTGGATTAAACTTGACAGAATTGTGTGTTAGCATATAATATTGATCATAGATCGAGGTTTGGGAGCGATAGCATTAAAAGCAAAATAGTTTTTCCTTCTAAAACTACTTTTTAAACCGATCGTTCCTATGGCAGCTATATGCTATAGTCATCCGATCCGGCCGGTTCCGACAAATGTGCAGCGTATTTCTACCAAAATACTTCGTGCTAAGTTTGGTTACGATAGCTTTAAAACTGACGGAGGAGATAGCATAGAAACAGACGGACATGGCTATATTAACTCAGCTCGTCACGCTGATCAAGGATATATATACTTCATGTGGTCGGGGATGCTTCCTTCTATGCGTTACAAACATTCGGACAATTTAAATATACCCTGTCCAAGGGTATAAAAATGTATAGACCAACTGGAACTAAAATTTGTAAAATGGGAATAAATTTACAAAAATATGCAGTTGCATAACACAGTTGTAATTGGGCTCCTGAGGACATAGCTCGGTCCATTATCTTTTATTCGGCCAGTCCGAAAGGGTACAGACTTCTTCGAAAAATTCAATTCCTTTTGCCTGCAAACAGAACCCTTCAACAATGGGATAGTACAATTTTGGATGACACGACCAAGGTGGTGAAAAATATGAGAGTGGAATGTAGAGAAACATAACCACTTCAAAAAGGTAGCTTAGTGTCCCAATTGGTAGTAATGTAAAATTGGCTATAGAGCTCCTCCAACGGGGCCAAGCCAAGCTTTCTCACAATCTCTTGGCGTGTGTGCCCTACCTACAGACCGACCTACAGTTTAACGCCGAATCCGAACGGCAAAGTTTGAGAATTTTTTTCATGGCTATATTACTTCACAGCTGGCGCCAATACCAGGTGAAGGCGACCGTATGTGTAAAAGCTATTTTTCTAAAGAAAGAAAAAAACTTTTATTATTAGATGTTCAGAGGCGGGATCGAACCCACGACCTCCCGCCCAGCAGTCCAGCACACTAACCGCTAGGCCACAGACGGCAATTGGTAGTAAAGCACTTTAATATTGCTTTCTTTCAAGAATTATTCGATCGAATAATGCTCTTAAGCTCCTCTTTGCCGACCTTAAGAGCAAATATTCTGTGACCGTAAACTAAACAAAAGTATTTCAAAATATAACATCCATGTCCAACAAAATTAAAAAAAACAATAAATTAATTTATTGTCCATATTTATGTATTAATATACATATATATTCAAAAACTGGTTTTGGCGCAGCACACATTTAAAAAAAGTCAACAGGTTCAAAATTGTGAGTGAGTGTGATTGTCACAATAAAAATTTTTTTTGACAAGCGGCGCTGTGCACTACCTTCTACTTTTTGTATCATGTCTAATTATTCTCTGTACTCTATAACTCAGATGAAGTATATCAATTTTGTTTTGTATATAAATAACTAAAGCGAGCACCTGTTTAATTGGAAGAAAAAAATGACCCCCCATTCCTTGCCGACGAGACGGGGCCGGTACAAGCGCGTGCATCCGAATTAAACAACCCTTTAACCGCTCGACAATCGCATAGGTATTATGCTACAACTATTTTGTCAGTTGAAGTTAAATATTTTTAAACGTTTACCAGCGCTAGCCCGTTGAGTCTGTCAGAAATAAGTCAGATGAGCTGTTGACGAGGTGACAGGGATCGTCGAGAACAATTGCAACAATATTGCAACATTCGGGAAAAAATTATTATTGAAGTTCTTCGCTTTCATGAGCTGTTATGCCTTGAGTGCATTCTGTGTTTTTTCGACTCTGAGTTCTCAGAACTCTTGTGCCACATAATAATTGCAAACGATTTGCAGGAATCAAACCCTCTACAGCCAGAATGTCAGGAAATTTTCGTTTGAATCCCAAACCCAAAAAAGAAATCAGGATGGTAAATGGTGGCACTCTAAACAAGTTAAATATGTTATCAAGAGTCTGTACCATCGTACATCGATATGAGAGAAAAATTACCGAAAAATGTGGTTACGGTTTTTTTGGCGACCATATAAACGAGGAATATTCAAATCAAATCACATTTCGACACTAAGTTTCTTGGTTTTTTTTTTTAAATTAAACGAAAGATGATTCATTTTCTCTTGTTTCAAGTAACAATTCAATCACATTGAGTGAGCTCAGGCTGATGATATCTGAAGTTCAGGAGTCTGAAGTGCCCTACTGAAGGTCGGAGTTTCAGCATTAACGGCAGTAAAAACTTGCAGAGAGATCAGATACTCAGTTTCTGCGAATATGATGTCTCGCCTTCTTTATAATTCTTAAGCTTTTCTAATGCTCCAATATGTAAAACTGAGTTTCCCAGCCATAGCCCCTTGGGGCCGAACACACTCAGCAATTCACACCGAATGCTTGCCGAAGTCATGCATCACTCTGCGTTAGAAAGAGAGACAGTCACAGTGTCGCGCTCTCTTCTTGGGGAACCCTGATGTAAGCAGCAACTCAGCAAAAGTGTGAACAGACTTCATGTTTTTGGTGCATACAACTTTTCTCATCCAGCGGCAACTGTTCGATCAGTACTAACCGCTGAGTAGAGCCGGCACTGAGCGTCTGAGATATACAGAGAGTTTTGATAGCAATCGATTCGAATTAATGGTAAGGCCAATGGCGGAACTGGCATCCTTGTCAGAAACCGCATTAAGCATTACCCAATACCGGGATTTTCGGAAAACTACCTACAAGCCACATCAATATGTGTAGAATCCAAGCGAGGCAATATCACCTTGTCAGCGGTTTATTGTCCGCCACGCTTCGCAATATCAGAAAATCAATTTCTAGATTTCTTTAATACACTCGGTTAACGCTTTTTAGCAGCGGGTGACTATAACTCGAAACACCCCCACTGGGGTTCGAGACTGACTAATCCAAAAGGGAAGCAACTCTACAGCGTTCTCATGCGCGCAACAAACAAACTCGACTATGTATCCGGGTAGGCCTACATATTGGCCCGCAGATCCTAAGAAAATACCCGCCCTATAGACTTTGCCATAACAAGAAAAGTTCCACAAAACTTGGTAACTGCAGAAGCACTCGCAGATTTGTCGTCAGACCATTCTCCAATTATTTTCACCCTTCTAGAGTGCCCTCAAATCAGAGAATATCCTCGGAGACTGACATCCCATAAGACAAACTGGCTCAAATACAAAAAATATATCAGCAGTCACATTGAACTGAGCCCAACCATCAACAGCGAAGAAGAAATTGAAACCTCAGTCCAAGCCCTAAGCTCAATTATTACCGCAGCTGCTCATCACTCGAACCCACTAACAACGACAACAACACCTAAGATCGTAGATTAACGAGCAGCTGCATAGACCGGCTGGTCACGGAAAAGCGGCGTGCAAGAAGAGAATGGCAGAGCAATCGGTCGCCAACTGCAAGGACTCGCCTGCGACATACAGAACGCGTACTCCACAAAGCACTCGAAGCAGAGGAGCAGTTAGCCCATAGACGCTACATCGAAAAATTATCGCCCACAAACACCAAATTCCCCCTATGGAGAGCACATGCAAGCATAAAGCCACCTGCTAAGGTAGACACACCTTTGAGGGAAGAAAATGCAAATGTTTTCGCACTTCACCTAAGAAATGTTTCCCAGCCGAACCCACCAACCAATGCATATGCACTGCCATTGATTCCTAATGCCGCACAGACTTGCCCAATCAAAGTTCATTCGCTTGAAATAAAAAATGTTATCAGAGAACTTAATCCTAAGAAAGCACCAGGATATAATCTTATTACGCCTAAAATGATCATGGAACTTCCAAGTCCTGCCATTTCATATATCTCAAGAATCTTTAATGCTGTACTGCGATGTGGATACTTTCCAACTCAGTGGAAGAAATCTACAATCATAATGATTCCGAAACCAGGAAAGGATAAAACTCAAGCGTCATCATATAGACCCATAAGCCTTCTACCTTGCCTATCAAAAGTATTTGAGAAGATCTTACTTCGCTAAATTGATACGCATGCGCAAAATATAATTCCTTCACATCAATTTGGGTTCCGAGCAAAACACGGGACCATTGAGCAAGTCAACCGTTTACCGCACCACGAATACTGCTCCGCAATTTTCCTAGATGTTGCCCAAGCATATGACCGCGTTTGGTTGGACGGTCTTATTTATAAAATTAAGACACTGCGTCCCCCAAATACTCACAAACTCTTAGAATGTTATGTCAGCAAACGGATTATTCTCTGTCCGACAAAATGAGTACACAACGGAAGACCATTGGAGCCGGAGTGCCACAGGGTAGCGTTCTCGGTCCCTTTCTGTATGTATTGTACACTGCAGACATCCCAACAGACCCCCGACTAACAATATCCACATTTGCGGATGACACGGCAATTCTAAGCAGATCACGATGTCCAATTATTGCATCAAGACTTTTGGCAAGCCAACAGCCTTCACGGCCTACTTAACTCCCGTTCCCCTCTAAAACTGGAATATAAAGTATTACTGTACAAAAGCATCATAAAGCCAGTCTGGACTTATGGCTCGCAACTATGGGGAAATGCCTGTGCGAGCAGTGTGGACATTCTTCAAAGATCACAATCAAGAATTCTTAGAACACTCACTGGAGCGCCATGGTACATTCGCAACGAGCGTATCCACAACGACCTAAGGATCCCATTGGTCGAAACTGAAATACAGCACCTGAAACGCAAATATTCCGAGAAGCTTCTTGCGCACCCTAATGAACTTGCACAATCTCTCACCCTGCAAGCAACGCATTCTCGCCTCAGAAAAAAGACCTACCAACCCAGCCGATTAAGGGCCCGGACATAAACCACCCAATAGGGGATGGTTTTATAATAGTTTCTAGATTAAGATTTGAAAACTTATTGTTAGTCTCATTAAGAGAAGATTCAATAAATTCCAAACAGCTAAAAAAAAAAAAATTAAACTTCGCGCATTATGGCGGTTTATCAAAGATAATTCGAATATTCAACCCGACTTTCAACGATCGGCAGGGTGTCTTCAGCCCCTATAGCCCTCCCACTGGATCCGCTACACTAGGGAAACATTTTGACTCGATTGAGATGATAAAATAAAAATCGCAGAAGGCTCTGAAGGAGGACTGTGTCAATTGCTATGACTAAACTGGAATGAAATAGGGTAAGATAAATAGATTTTAAAAAATTTAAGAAAATTCACCTTTTAATTCGATTAAAATAGTATGTTGAATCCGCCCGGATTGGATGACTGCATCTCATAGCTGCGATTGAAACATACACTTTCGCAGGCGCAGACTATTCCAAAGTCTGGTGTAGATTGGGGTTTTTATTCGGCCGTCTTCCCTTCCTGCAGTTAAAACAATTTTTGGCTTAGGTTTTCTCCTACGCGTTTCGGCAATTATATTGCCTTCCTCAGGTCTGGTTTGATAAACTTTCTCAGTTGGTTGTTTATTTCTCCACCCGATATTCGTAAACACATCGAGTTTTATAAACACCATGATCTCAGAGACTAGAAGGGCTAGAGCAACCAAATTTCAACCTTAGACTTGTATTGTCTTCACGCAGATCACGATTGTTGTAAAATTTGTATCACTTCCTGTTTAAATAAAAGTAAAAATATCAGTTCTGGTTCGATACGTCTGACACAAACATATGACAACATTTATTTGTTGAATTCTTTCTTGGGGTGATTATTACTACTTTCAATCAAGCAATCAAAAGTTTATTGTTTCCTCTTAGTTTACTTATGATTATTTTACTGAATTTTAATATGAACATTGTGCTTATAATCTAAGGGTACAAATGTGATCTAATTCATATCTCTTGTAACACATTATGGCTCGGTGGTTTCCTTCAGTGCAATAAACTGACCTGGTTCCTTGAACATTCTCTTTTCAGGTGGCTCCGGCTTCTCAAGTGTAATAAACTGACCCGATTCCTTGAACATAATCACTTTATGTAGCTCCGTCTTCTTAAGTGTAATAAACTGACCTGGTTTGTTGAACTTAATCATTTCAGGTGGCTTCGGGTTGCTGTGCCCGGATTTCAAATGCTTGAGCAAATTTTTTCTTGTCGAGAAATGCATCATACAAACTGTACAGGGAAATGCACTGGTGTGATAAAGCTGATGATATATTAATTCAAAGCGACGCTTAAACGACCGGTTGCAATCCTTATAGCGACAAACGTAAAAATAATCATTCGAACATTTGTTTTGTGATTTTTTGGCCTTATCCACTTCCAGGAAGCTAACAATTGCTTTGGGACTATGAAATGCACGCAGGTGGCCCTGCAGATAATAGTAACGATTCAATATCAATCCACATAAATGGCAGCGATAATTGAAGAGGTATTTATCCTGCTGGCTCGCCTCTGGGTCCAAATGTGACAGCTCCTGCTCATGTAGTCGCAGTTGATAAAGGCTGTCGTATATTGTGCCACATACGTGACATCCATAAGAGAGCTCTCTATGTTTCGCCAGGCAATGGAGCTTGAGGGGGCAAGCACTTTCAAATGGTTTTTGGCAATAAAAACAATTCAATTGTACCTTAACGTTGTGTGGATTCTTCATTACCTTGCCAAAAATACTACCATCTGAAGTCAGAGCGAGGAACGCAAAATCTGTGCACGGGTTATCTATGATTTCTTTTGAAATCATTATCTCCTCCATCTCTTGCTGCTGCTCCTCCTCATCTACATATTCGTATTGACTGGTAGTCGTATCACTGTTATTCTCGTAGCTTTCTGTGTTTGAGAAAAATTCTGTATTTACTGCACCATCATCATCCACTCCTATACCCTCCTCTTCTACATATTCATATTGGCTGGTAGTAGTATCACTATAATTCTCGTAGCTCTCTGTGTTTGAGAAAAGCTCTGTGTTTACAGCAACATCATCATCGTCCTCATCCTCTCCTATACCCGCCAAGCCCAAGTCCGACAGCAGAACTCTGCATTGGGCTTGACGCCAGCAACCTAGAATCTGGGTCATTTGAAGCACCTTAGACATGCAGCCATCACACATGCAAAGAGATGAGTTGGTAATTTCCACCTACGATTCAATTAATTATTTTGTGCAATTATTTAATAGGTTTATGTTTACCTTGAGTTGGTAGCTCTCAAAGATTTGTTGCAGCAGCTCTGAGGATGGCTGGGTTTTGATCAGATCCATTTCTCTGGGGCACGCTGAATTCTTAAGACATAAGGAACAGAGTCCATTGGGCGACATTTTAGCTCCATTAACAGTATTAAAAAAACAATTTCTTTCGCAAATTTTGTAAACAAATAAATTTTTAGTGTGACCATAGGGGAAAAAGTTTCTGCCAAGAGAAAATGAACTGGTTCATTTTGCCAGGTTGGAAAACTGGGCTACTCCGTTTATATGTAGAGAAATACACGATGATATGCGTTGCGTTTTCGAGCACAACATTGATTTTTGGAAATATTTCTGATTCAAACCACTTAATCAATTTGAAAAATAATTGACAATTCAATTACCTTGTGATTCATATCACCGTGACACATTTTTGAACTCAACAAAGTTGATAGAGTCGAGACCAGCAAATTCTGAGAAGGTGTGATGGTAGTATAAAAACCCTGTCTGGGTTTGGTCTGATTAGCTGCCGTTTCTTTTTTATTGCACTTCAGCTTTAGAGTACGATTACCGACTCCATATCTCGTAAACTATTTTGAGTTTTGCTTTTATGTCGTTTGCAATGTTGTTGCTCTTGGCTTGGCCTACAAAACATTTCTTTTGAGCAAATCAAAAAAATTACTTCTTCATACTTAAATTTACAAAAGTTGCCTAAAAAATCAAGTTTTCTCTACTTTTTTACAGTTTTGCAACTTGATCTTGAACCCCGCTACAAATTTGGTAAAGTAATGCAGGTCGAAGTTATAGCTTAGACCAAAATACACAAACCGTTAGTACGAACAAGCTTCATTTAATTACACTTTCATATAGAGAAAAGCCCAAAAGCATGTTAAACTGTCATAAACGGGGTTGCCACAGAAACCTCTTCCAACCAAATTCCAACCGAATTCAATTTTAGGTGCCACAGAAATTTTTTTGGTTGGTTTCAAACCTCTAATGTTTTTTAGGAGATTTTGCAAGCTCTTTTCTCACTAGGCCTATTGTCGAAGTGGCGCCCTTACATACAGTAGCGAATTAAGGGATGGAAACTAACACCTCATGTTTGGGCCAACTAATTTTTAAATTTTCTTATATTAGTGCAGAATGCGACTTAAAATTGAATTATTATATAAAAATGCATCATAAAACAATAACACAATCAAAAAATTTCAGTTATTCTTTAAATTAACCCACATATAAAATAAGGGAAATTTTTTGGCGAGAGATTCACCCTGTTTTTAGAGATGGAACATCAATTGGAACATCGGTGTTCCAACTAGATTTCTAATTAGAAAAGAAATCTCAGAAGTTCGTGGCACAACGAATTTTTCGAGAGATTTACAAACCAACCGCGGCAGAATCTTAGAGATTTCGTGGCCCCGAAAAACTCGAAAAAAATCGGTGAAAAAGTAAAAAAATTAAATTTCTTTAGCTACAATTTTTAAGTTAGATTTTTTCACAATTTTATTGATTTAATACAAAACAATCGAAATTGTTGAGTGTTACAGCCAATTGCTACCAAAAATTGTCATTTTTCGAGTTTTGGTTGAAATTATACGTGCTTAAAGGCCCAATCGAATGTGCTATATGAAGGACCAATCGAATGAAGTTGGCATGTTTCAACCGTTTGTTTATTTAATTCTAAGCTTGGAAGTTAGTTTTAAGACGAAGGTGGAAAACTGAACAAAATGACGGGACAACTTGAGGTTTTTAGAACTTTTTTGTAATTTTGAGTTTAGAGATGTGACTATTTTGCCTTGCTTCTTAGAAATGTTTTGTAAACCAAGTCAAGAGCAACAACTTCCATTTAGACGGCAAAGCGAAATTCGCAATAGTTTTCGAGATATGGAGTTGCAGCCCCCAACAATAAGCAAAAAACTTCAAAAAAAAAAAAACGGCAGCTAACCAGACCAAACCCAGCCAAGGTTTTTGTACTACCATCATACCATTTCATAATTTGTTGGTCTCAACTCTACCATCTTTTTAGTGTTGCACAGTGTATCAGGCTTTTCTTCATCTCACGATTATGAAGTGAAATAGTCGCTAAAGTAAGTGCAACTCAAAAACGTGAAAGCAAAAGCTTACCTCTTCCGTGCCAAAGTCTTAATACACTCGAAATTAGCTCGCTTCAACGGTAAGCGGTTTCCGCCAGCTTCGCAGATCAGTTGAAAAAACATATTATATTAATAATCGCTGAGCTTAAGACCGCTAACATTAATTCCAAAGAAGTTTTTCTAACTATAGATACATTTTCAGACGGATCGTTTCTATGGCAGCTACAAGTAGTAGTCATCCGATCCGAGCGGTTCCGACATATAAGCAGCGTGCAGTAAAAAGAAGACGCTGTGCAAAATTTCGATAGCTTCAAAACAGAAGGACTAGTTCGCGGAAAAAAAAAACAGACGGATAAGGCTCAACCGACTCAGCTCGAAATGCTGATCAAAAATATTCATACTATATGTGGTCGGAGATTACCCTTGCAAATGTTTTAAAATATCAAAGCTTAAGAACACTCCAACTTTGACCAAAATTTGGAAATCTGTGCTAAAGCAAATAATATTAGTATGGGCCGAGTTTGTAGAAGCTAACGTTGAAAACAAAAAAGACTTTCTTACTGAAACCCATTTTTTCGACAGATGGTTCCTAAGGCAGCAACAAAATATAGTCATCCGATTTAGACCAAAATTTGCAAATGTGTGAGAGAATGTAATATTAAAATTCGCTAAGTTTGGAGACGATAACATTAAAAATAAAAAAGTTTTTCTCACTAAAAACCATTTTAGATCGATAGTTCCTATGGCAGCTATAAGATATAGTCATCCGATCTGGTCGTGCAGTAAAAAGAAGACTTCTGTGCAAAGTTTGAGTTAATTTGACGTTTATTCGAAATTGTTTGATTGTGTTCTACAAAACTTAAGTTATATTCTCCTAAAATTAATGCAAGTCATGAATATTTTATTTATAATGAAGTGTATAGATAAATGGGATTAGGTTGGTGGTTAATTTGTTATTGCTTATGGCAGCCTTCAGAGGTTGATTGGGCCAATTTATTAAACCGCAAATTTCAATTTTTTTAAATAGAAATATCTGGGGCACCGAGAATTGGTTTTAGGTTGGAATTTGGTTGGAAGACATTTCCGTGACAACTCCGATAATGTGCAATAAAAGATTTGGTGAATGCTCGATTCCCGATATTATTCCAATTTACTTTTTACTCAACATATTTTAATTACCACTTTTCGAATACGCAATCTGAATTTCGCATCTCTAATGATACATCGATAGCTTTCACTCTGAGTTATCGCACTAGATAACCCAACTATCGCCATCTAGTGATTAAATGGAGTATTTTCCTGCGTTAGCTTGTGGTCACACTGTTGATTAAGTGGGGGGAGAATTCACGATTGTATTACATATTTAGTTCTTATATTTGTAACAAATTTAACAAATCCAAATGGTATGTTGATATACGAGGAGAAATAATCTAATTCACGGTGAAATTGTCTTTGATTTGCTGCTAAAAAGTGAATTACAGTTTGTGCTTGTGTTTGTGTGACTTTGTGGGTGTTGAAGTGTGTGCGTGTTGAAAAAAAGCGGCCGCCGCGTCACAATACCATTCTATTTGTTGATAATAATATTTGCAACAACTGCATTTCTCTTTGGCATCGTCTATAGTCGTTTGCGGAAAAGATAACGGGTCTGTTGGCGCGTCCCAATCAGCAACCGGATCCAGCTGGCGGTGCCGAGGCTCCTTGGTACCTTAAATATGGCAGTCGATTACTTGGAATTGTGGGTGCCTTTTGTAAGTAGTTTTTTTTTATCAAAACAGAAAATTGAATTTCCCTGGCACTAAAAATACAATTTGCATCGATTTTTGTGTACATTATGTTGATTTTGTTGCTGCTGTTACGTTTGCTGTTATCTAGTGGGCTGTTCTCGCTCTCTAGGTGTCTGTGTCTGTTTGACACCCACAAATTACGCACGCTCTCTGACATTGATAAAGAAAAAGAAACAAAAACAGATATGCAACAACAACAACAACGCTACATAACAGTGGAAGAGGGAGAATATGTTACAGTTACAAAAAGGATACAGAAATTTTGTGTGTGTATGTACAATATGTATGTGTATTCTTGTGTTTGGGATGGACTTTCTCATGCGGATATGCGAAAGTCTTTTATATAAAAAGCTTTTGCCCTTTTTTCTAGAATTTCCCTAAAATAGCGGTAACCGAACCTGTACAGATTACTTTTCTACAGGAAGTTGAATTTATTTTGAAATTATAAAGACATCTCGTCCCAGAAATTATAAAATTTGGTCCTTTCTGCCTGAGAAAGGAAGGCATCCATATGTACAAACACCTAAATTTCAGCGGCTTTATGAGTTATAGGAATTTTAAATTTTTATTTGAACTTAGTGAGGATCAAGAATTTTTAATAATTATCCTACTCCACTATATTTATTTTTGAAATATATTGGAAAATCAAAAACCCACGTTTGTTTGTTTTTATAAACAAGTAAAAATCATTGACCTCGAGCCAGCTAAAAAAAATCCCTAATATTTTTAATAACTCTGCAGATGTCGAGCTCTAATTTATTAATGCCCATCGGACCAAAGGATTTTGAGATAAATGGTAGAAGTGCGTTTTGAATAAAGCATAAGAAGCTTAGATTGCCCAATGCAATGCCCTAAGTAATTTGACAAGCTTTTCAAATTGATTTATTTTTAGTACAGATATGGCTAACAAAACAGCCCTAGGCACCTGCGAGAACTATACCTTTTGGTAAAGCAATTGGCTAATTTACACAGCCCTCTGACTGGCCATACTCGAAGACCAAGCGGTCATTAAATACACACTACTGTATACCACAAACCACGTTCGATTGTACGACGTCTATATCCCAAGCCGACACGATTGGAACAACCTTCCCCGCAGCAAAGCTAACGCCTTTAACATCTACACTGATGGTTCTAACCTCAACGAAAAAGTAGAAGGATGGGGAGTTTTCTCCCTCAACATAGATTTGAACGTATCCTTTCGCCTTCCTGATCACTGTAGTGTGCACCAAGCGGAGGTGGTGGCCGTCCAGGAAGGAAGCGGTCACTTACCTAACCACATTCTCCGTTAAAGAAGAACTTCTCTGCCATTGCCCCGCTTTGCTTAGAAGCAGACTTATGACATTTGGTCAACCTCTCCTGGTCAACCTATTGGAGACATCCGAGCTAGAGATCCCAGCTCTATTAAATTAATTCTGTCCACACAATGTTCCAGTCCCGACGTTAACAGGGAATAAATATGGCAACGCAATAAGCCCAAACAAATTGGCCCTAACCTACTACAGATTCTCAAATACTAATTGCTTAGTGATTCTACGCTAGAATCTGATTTTTGAAATTTCATGTGTATCCTTAGTGACTATTATGTTTTGCATTTATTGTAAATAAATATTAACTCTAAATTCGACCATATATCGGAATTTTCCTAATTTTTTAATTTTTCTAAAGGAGAGCGTAAATGAATGCCTGCCGTGCCGACTTCGATATACCCGAACCTTGAAACGTAATATCGCTTTCAATGTCACGTAACAATAAGTCATTTATTATGGTGTGGTAACGCTCGCCAGTGACCGTTATGTTCTGTCCGGCCTCATTTGTAATTAAATACAGACCTATGACACCTATGACACCAAACAGTTCATTTTCGTGAATGTAACTGTAGTTCGAGAGTCTTTTTGGGATGCGACCATTTGATTTAATGACGTGTGCATTTAGCCAAAAATGGGCCTCGTCTTTGAACAAAAATTCTTCATTGAGATGTTGCAGAGCTGTTTGTTGCTGCTTGAGTCTTTCCATGATAATTTGTCAAACAATCCTCAACAAAAATATGAATGCAGAATGACACCAGTCACACGTGATTTCTGAAAAAAGAATATTGACAAAAAAACATTTTTAAAATAATACCATAAATATAAATAAATAAGAAAGTAACATATAGTTGCACGCAGAGGTCCGGAATAACTCTCAACACATATTTCCAAAGTGTTTCTCACTGAGAGAAACACAAAAATTATAAGCAATTTCGGTTTCTCACTGAGTTTAATTTTTATTTTGGTTTTATTTGTGTTTTCTGTTAAAGCCTGTACTCAGATGAGATAAATTTTAAGTTTGGTTCGCTATTTCACATGATAGAATAAATTTCATACAAACAAGATGCTTTTTCAAACGTATTCAGATTTCAAAACTGTACAAAATTGTTTTTATTCATGTGAAACATCGTACCAAACTAAAAATTTATCTTATCCTGAGTAAAAGGCCTTTAAGGCCCATATCCAGCACTCCGAAAAATTTATTTCTTTACAGTATTTCATATAATTAGAAACACTTTGGCTTTGCTTTTCCGAAAATTGTTGAGAGAAAAATTTAACTTCAAAGTGCTTTTTGATAACAGTTATAGTGTTACAGAAAAACGAAAGTAAATAAAGATAAGTGGAATTTCTCTATTCGTTTTGTAATGATAGTTTGCTTTGTAGATGTGATTGGGAACATTGTTTTATACCAGCGGTGATCACGAAATTTAAATTTGGGAGCAGTCCAACAACAAAAACAGTAAAAAACCAACCTTATCAGATAAAATCGAGTCGGCAAAACACTCTGCATATGTTTTGATTTGCAAACATCTACTTCAGTGCCAAGCGGATCTCGATCACGCATACTGAACCTGCTGCGGCCAGCTGGCGCCGTGCGTCAATAAGCATGAGTTTTGTTGTTTCAACTTATTATTATGTAAGGCAATTGCACTTGTTGCGACGTATACGTATGCTTGCGCGTATTGGCGCCTCAAAGAGAGACAATTTTCTTAAGCTTCAGAATGACGCCTGTTGCCAAAGAAATAGCTCTTAGATCGGTGGAAGCATGGTCATCCACGGTATATATCGCGATTTAGTATTGTCGTAATTATATTTTTGTAGTTATGTGATGTCATTTGTTATCTTGAAAAGCATTTTTTAAGCACAAGTTTTGTGGTTTTATTTTCATGGTCCATGGAGACCTCCTTATCTGTGAATTGAGCTTATGCATTGATCCTTGCATGATTTTGCACTTGGTTGAGAGTAGAGTTTATTTGGCATTATTACAATTTTTCGTACTCTTTGGCATTTTTCAGCGATTAAAAGATTTGTCATACGCAGAAAAGGGTTTGAAACAATCTTTATGATTTCGACTATATTCTTCACCATGGATTTCTGCGTGATTTCGTGTATCTGCGGGGTGTGAGTGCCATTTTTTAATGACTGTTAAATGCATTCGCATTGTTGTTTGAGTGTGGTCATATCAAAAAATAAATCACTCTGTTTGAGAGATATTTCAAAGTGTCTTAAAATAACAGGGTTATTTTACAACACTTTCATTTTGAGTGAGATATTCCGGACCTCTGGTTGCACGACTTTAGTAAACGTATAATATACAATTTATAAGGTCATCAAATTCGAATAGTTGCTTAGAACGCCGACCATTTATAAATGAAAAACGAGAGCGTAAGTTAAAGTCGGCTCTAACCGACTTCGATATGCCCGTTACTCATGAAAAAACATGTTTAACAGTGTTCCTTAGTGTGACCATCCGAAAAGTATGAAACATATTTTTAAGGGTGGGCGGGGCGGTAGCGGGACGGGCTTGGTTCACTATTTTGCTCATAACTTGAGAACCGTTCATTCGATCTTTATAATTTTTTGGCAATTCGATTCATTTTGCTAATTATTAACTATCTCTAGAAGGTACAAATCGTCAATCTTAAAAACTGTAGGAGATATAACGTTTTTTCTAAATTGCGGGGGCGGGAGGGGGCGTGGCCAAAATTTGAACAAACATGATCTGCGTGCAGATAAAAGAAGCATTTGTCCCATACATGTCAAACCTCTATCTCTTACCATCACTGAGATCTAGGTGTTCATACAGACGGACGGACGGACGGACAGACGGACAAGGCTAAATCGACTCGGCTGTTGATGCTGATCAAGAATATATATACTTTATATGGTCGGAAATGATTACTTCTGCCTGTTACATACATTTGCACGACTTTAGTATACCCTTTTTACTCTACGAGTAACGGGTATAAAAATATGTCATAATAAGCATCACTTTAAGATGAAAATACAATTTTTGGGTTTTCACAATTTAATTATACATATTAATAATATTAATTTTACAACAAATATTACCATTGGGAATGCAGAGACTTATCTTTTTCCATATTGCCGTTCTGAGGTCCGACCTAATGTACATTGGCTTCTCTTTTATCCAGAATCATTGTGGTTTTCAATTGGGCAAAACCCATTAAGAACTTCTGGGAATTCAGTCTGTCAAAGTTTTTTGGAATAGTTTTGCTTATTTTTTTGCTCATAACTTGAGAACCGCTCAACCGTTCCTTATCACTTCTTCTGTAGAAGGTACGAATCATCTGTCTACAAAACTGTGTTAGATTTTACGTTTTTTTCCAAATTGCTGGGGCGTGCCAAAAATTGAAAATTAACTTTATCTGCCTTCCAGTATAAGAAGCATTTGTACCATACATGTCAAACCTCTATCTCTTACCATCTCTGAAATCTGTTTGATCATACGGACAGAGGGACATGGCTATACCGACTCAGCTGTTGATGCTGATCCAGAATATATATACTTTATAGGGTCAGAAATGATTTTTTCTCGCTGTTACATACTTTTGCACAAACTTAATATACTCTGTGTACCTTTGGTACAGAGTATAAACATCAAGTGGGTCCAGACTCCAGACTTATTTTTGAGCTGGAATATGTGATTATGCATTGATCTAATCATGATTTGGAACTCAGAATCCAGTATTGTCGTCCATTTCTCGGTAACAGCTTTTCGAAGTTCTTCAGTCGAGTTGAACTTCAACCGCCAGCATAAACACGACGAGCAAATTTACCTTACATGTTTTAAATTGGATTCATGAGATTCTCAGTTAACCACTTAAGACTGGCCCTTGAAACGTGAATGGGCGCATTATATTGCTAAAAAAGATGGTGGTCGGGTCCGGCTCTCTTTGTGTTTCTGCGACCTCTAATCTAGCATATCGGGGTCCGATTGTGATAGCTAAGGCCGGCCCAAAACAGCACAGAGCTGCCACTACAGTTTAAAAGGTCGAAATGCTTTCAGACGCCTTAATTTCGTGACATTATTTACTGAAACCATCTGGCCCATTCAAGTTAACCTTTTTCTCATCTGAGTATACCACATTTTTCCACCCCTCCCTAGAAGACATTTAACGTTTCGTAATATCCCTTCGGGCATGTATATCCGATGCCGTCAATGCAGGCTTGGTCTTCGTTTTCTTATAGATTACAGGTCGCATGAATTCAGAAGGTTACTTAAACTTATTGGATGAAGTATTAGTAGACTTTTTGGACGAAGAGTCGTCGTACCCGGTCACAATCTTTTAGCAAGATAATGCTGCCATACAGGTATCAAGCTTCTTGAATGGCCAGCACGTTTTCCGGACATGAACCCAATTGGCGGACAAAAGTTCAATTCGACTGAGATCCTTCGAAAAGCTCTTATCGAGGAATGGGTCAAAATACCGGATTCAGAGTTGGAAATCATAATCAGCGCGATCCGGTTAGGTATTTTCGAGCTTATAAAAAAGTCTGGAGGTTATTAATGCCTTATTAATTGATTTTTAACTATCCCTATTCTGTATCCTTTTATTTTTTTCAAGACAATAAAATTTGATTGTTTTTATAAAAATGGGGGAAACATGCTTTTAATTTAATAAATATATTTAATATTGTTGATCTAATTAGACAGTCAAGCTATGAGCAAAGGAAAGTTGCTTTCTTCTGCTACTGCAGCAGCAAATACTTACCGTGCATATACTTTCGTAAATACAGAGTATATTCTAGTTGGGCTTGATCGACTTTATTACTTGAGTTTTTTTTTTGGTCTTCCGTTCACTCTCTGTGTTTATTTTTCTAATGCATCGGTTGCCACATGTTTTTTACAAAACCTAACAGGGGCAGGATGTGGTGACCATTTTATACGGATTTTGTTACTTCCATCATACTATAAAATGTGAATATGACTTTTTCTGTCTAAAAGCAGCATGGCAAATGGCATTCTTTTAGAAATCACTTTTGCAAAGTCCATCTGAATAGCATAGCTGGCAAATAAGCAACCATACTCCATCTAGTAGACAAGC
The DNA here is from genome assembly GCA_018904235.1 of Lordiphosa stackelbergi. Lineage (NCBI taxonomy): Eukaryota > Metazoa > Arthropoda > Insecta > Diptera > Drosophilidae > Lordiphosa > Lordiphosa stackelbergi. The sequence continues at coordinate 12,975 of JAEIFU010000094.1, read as the reverse complement.
GATTAAACATTGAATGTGGCTCAGATAAATAACATTGGTATAGGCAGGCTACTGTCCGATGGATCCAGTGTCAGTTTTCCTACGAAAGTCACTTTAAGTAAAGCTTGCTTCCAGTTTAAATAAATTTTATTATTGAAACATAATTTGAGGGACTCCCGAAGCAGCTCAAAATCACATATTTCCATGCAATGCTCTGTTTTGGCACTGTGTCTTTTTCTGTGGTCATTAAAATGTCATTAATCTTGCATTGATTTTTTTCTCAATTTGTAAATTTAATTTTATCCTCACTTATGCTCTTTGTTCTTTGTTCTTGCATCTTTCATTCTTCCGTGCACTCCCTCCCTCGACTTTTACTTTATTGCAGTTGATTGCGCATTTTCTTTTGCTGATGACATTGAACTTTAGCCTAACGATTTTTTAAGCTTAAGCTATTTGTTGTGCTCGCTGCTTATCTTTTACTCAATAGGTGACCCAGTAATACACATACATACAAATACATATTCTGACAACAATTCGCAGTTTTCTCGTCAGCTGATTTGAGATTATTGAAATAAACAAACAAACAAAACGACAGTCACTTTAAATCAATATAAATAGACAAAGATTTCAATTGAAGAACAAAAATAAAAAATTACAATATCATATAAAGTTACACATAAGGCTTCTATAGAACGGAACCGGTTTAAATATGTACTGTATATATATATATGCCGGCTGAGTCAAGATTCGTTGACCTGTGCCTACAGTAACCGCAAAAATGAGTTCAGATTTCGAAATAGGTACATAAAATAAGAGTAGCTAACTAAAATGTCGGGTGAATTTTAACAAAGAATTTACCGAAAATGGCATAATAATTTGGGGGTGAGAATTCACTTAAAGCAGATGCTTATAAATAATTCTCATTCGTATCAACTGATTTAATTAATTTTCACAGTTTAAGCAATCTTCCGTAATTACTTCTCTGGCTGTTACGCGTTATCTTCCACAGCATTTTTTATTAGTTGTCTTTTTCACTTAACACCACCCACAATAGAAATTTGTTTAAACAGTTCCTAAGTTGTGTATGGCATTCTGATAAGAAGACTCAGCTTTGCCAACTGATAAAATAATTTCCCTTAGAAAAATTCTTTCTAAATGTTGTCTCTTAAGCTTAGAGAACTGGTTTCAATTTGAACAATTGTTTTAACAATTTAGCTTGTCACGCTTCTGTTGCTGTTTTTGTTTGTTTTTTTTATTTTTATTATGAATAAAAGAAACTAGCACATGAATGAGTCAGCGCAGTGATGTTGATTAGATTCCGTTTTTGTTTGGTAAATCAAAGTGTAGGCGTTTACTGTTTGAGCAGATTTTTATATTTTGGGGTATGAAAATGTAAAGCAACGCCTTTTAATTGATACGACTTTATAATATAAAATAGATTTTATATATTTGTTATTTTTATAACACAAAAGAAAAAAAAAAAAAAAAAAAAATAAAAATATTTTTAAAACAAGAAGAGGATGATGTTTAATAAACCAACTTTTTTTTTACCAAAAAAAAAAAAAAAAAAAAAAAAAAAAAAAAAATATGAAAAAAAAAAAGAAAGGAAAAATAAAAAAAAAAAAAAAAAAAAAAAAAAAAAAAAAAAAAAAAAAAATAAAAAATAAAAATAAAAAAAAATAAATAAAATAGGAAAGTAATTTTAGTATTTATTATTGAGTTTTTTTTTAAAAACTAAAAAAATAATAAGAAAAAATTTAATTTTTGGGGAAATATAACTTTGATTCTCAAATTTCTAAGCGCAAAAGCTTGAAGCTTTTGAGCGAGCTTAGAACTGGCCGTTAATTTTGAATTCAAGCATTCAAAAAAGATTTCCGTTGCGAAACTTTTTCTAGAAAAACAAGAGAGCGTGCCCTCTCATATAGTTTTTTAATTTATCTGGCGATCTTTCTAATATTTAGTTAGTGAGTTTAGCTGACTCTAGGTCCGAAAAAAGTTGGGTTTGATGTAGTTGTATATAGTTCTTTAGAGATTTGGGTCAAAGTGCTTGAAGACATGGTAAAAAGAAATCTCAACAAATTTCAAATTACAATTTTATTTTTAAAAAGAAACTATTTGAATATTATAAACAATTTATAACTTTGTTTGAAGTTTTTTAATTAATACAAAAAAACATTGAACTTTTAAAAACACGAGGGTTGATGAAACTTTATTCATGTACGAGGGTCGTAAAAAAAATTGTTTTTGTTTATTTTTTTAAAACATATTGTCGGATCTGCTTGAACGTTTTACAGGATGATTTTAATAGAACAGAAGGTTTAAGCAAATAAAAAAAAGAAAAAATATTTCTGAAGGTATTCAGTTCCCTTTATACCTCTATTTTCTCTTCCTTACCTTAATTTTTTACCATTTCTCTTTTTTCTGTCAAATTTATTTCTTCTTTTTTTTGTTCGTTTTCCTCTGACTCTCTTGACCTGTGTCTTCTATTCTCTTTCAATCTATTTAGTTTTTAAACACTGTACTTATTGAAAATGGGTAAAAGGGGATCTTGAAGTTGTGCAAATATATGAAACATGGAGAGTATATATACAACAGCCAGTTTTTTGAGGTGTGTCCCTCCATCTGTCTATAAAACACGTCGATCTCAGAGACTATAAAGGAGAGAGCAATCTTTGCAGATAGGTGTACGCTTAAAGTGTAATTTTGCATTTGTAAATGTTGACTACCCTGAAAACGGTTAAAAAAGTTCAGTTTTCAAATGTTAAGATCAAAAAAAAAAGAAATTACCTAAAAATCAAAAAAATTGTGAAAGCGCATTTAGCAAAATAATAAAAATTAAAAAACCCAACGATCGTGGCTTTTAGCTAAATATAATTTTATCTGTGTGTGTGCGTTTGTGCATGTGTGTGTGATTGTATGCGTGTCTCAATTGTACAGGGTATTTCGAAGTCGGGCCACTAGACTGCTACGCTCTTACTTGTTTATCCTTTTTTTTTCCATTACTGCTACTAATTTATTTTATTCATTTTACTATTTCATCTCATGGCTAATCATCCTATGTTTCCTAAACATTAAAAAGAACAAAAGTAAAAGCGCTTTTTCGACCAGATTTGGTTTCCAAAAATGAAAATGAGCGAAGGACTGATATTCGTTTCCACTTTAATCTAATTCGTGTTTGCCTGCTCAAAAGGTGTTTTCATTGTTCTGCCTTTAAAAGTTGACTATTATCACTTTTTATTTGCAAAAGGTTTTGAATAACTTATAAACTTTCTTTTATTGTCCTCTTTACAGTTGCCATCTTGTTTGGTCTATGGAACGTGCTCTCCATTATTACTCTCAGTGTCACTTGTCTGGTGTCTGGCATTATTCAGATGATAGCCGGATTTGTGGTAATGGCACTGGAGGCGCCCTGTTGTTTTATCTGCATTGAACAGGTAAATACCATAGCGGATAGAGTAGATGCCAAACCGATGTACTTTCGAGCGGGTCTTTATTGCGCGTGAGTAAATGAGTAAATTCCTCCTAGAACTCTTAATCCAACAGCATTACGATTGCTTTCAGTATGGCTATTCCGCCCATACTTTTGTGTTTTAGCTTGGCCAGCTTATTTGGCAGTGGGCTGATCTTTGCTACAGGAATGGTCTATGGCATGATGGCGTTAGGCAAGAAGTAAGTAACGCTAAAAGGGTAATATTATGTTTTTTGGTTTTGGTGATAAGGAATGTGAGATTTTTAGTTGAGTTTTGTAGAGCGAACAAAAAATTGCTAATTGTCTTAATGTTTTCTCTGTGATTTTTTGCTTTATCTTCATGATATATTTTAACAAAATATATATAAATTAAATACACGCACTTAATCAGAGCTTCACGCGAGGATATGGCCGCAGCAGCCACATCGCCCACACAAATGTCCGGCGGACCCGCGGGCGGCCAAATGCAAATGGGCGGCGACCAGCATATCACACTCATGGAAGATCCTGATGTTTGGCGTCCAACATAAATTCCACAAACCATATGATAAACTGCCAAAAGCACACACAAACCCAACACACACCCCAAACACACCAATCACACACTTTACACATGCAAAACAACAAAAAATATAAATCGTAAATTAACAAAACTGAGAAATGAAATATTTTATGGCGCTTAGTTTTTAGTGTTCGTTCCATTCAGAAAGGAAAAAGGGCAAGAAGCAGAATAAATAGTCTACAATACACCCCACCAATTCAGAAATTGAAATTTGAAATTCCATAAAATATATTTTTAGTGAAGAAATGATGGTACTCGAATCTTATAGAAAAGCTTCCACCCTCACTCTTACTCACACACAAACACACCAGAGGACACTTGAATAAAACTAGAGCAATATGTACAACTCAGATAAAGTTTAAAAAGTATTTTTAACTTTTTATTATGCTTTGCTTCAATGTAAAACACTTAAATTTAAATGTTAAACAAAAAAACAAACTAACTAAATGTTATTGGGAGTTTTCATTTTGCTCACAAGATAGTTGCGAACTTAAGTAAACCAAACAAAATATCAAACATAATCAAGTTGAGATTAAAAGTTCATTGTTGTAAACTAAACTTAACAAACAAACAAAAAGAAAATGTTATAAATTTCAGTTAGGTTTCGTTTTTTAATTATTATGATTTCCATTTAACTGAACATAAAAATTCTGATAGCGCATTTAAAGTCAATACTCGCATCTCGTTACTCTCCTCTCTAATCGTTAACTTAGTTCAAATTAGTTAAATCAAATGAACGACTGCACTAAAAACTATATTCTTCTAAAATATTTTGTTATAAAAAAACGCAATTCTGGGAATTCTGTACATGATCAGAAACGCCAATTACGACAGCCGATTAATACAGCTATCTGCAATCACAAAAGGCAAATACGTTTTCTATCTAATACGCTTACCGTTTGTGTACAATTTAATTATTCTTAGATAATTTGTGTAGTAAACTTTTAGTTTCTTTACGGATCATTTGTCTTACATTTTCATTAGAGATTTTTATGATTCATATACAAATCATTTCCTTTTGTATTTAATTACTCTTTAAATACGAATATGCAGATATTTCCTGATTTTGATTTTTGAATATTACAAAATTTATCGTTTCCACAAATATATGAATAATTCAACATGGGAGACGCAATAAGTTAATTTTGTAATATTCGAAAAACGTTTTCAGAAAATCTTTTTAATTACATGCTTAATTGTAGCTATCATACTGGTAATGGCGATATAATACCATGCACTTGAATAGAGATAGAGTTTATTCCGTGGAGTTTTAGTCTAAAATAACAAAAAAGAAATAACACATTTCCTTATTGGTAACCATTTCGGAGTAATACATAAAGAAATGAGTTTTTAGAATGGTTTTTTTAGTAAAGTGTTGAAAATACATCTGGCAACGAACTACCAGCCTGCCCTTCTGGCAACCACACAACCTAACGATATCATTACTATTCGCATTAAATTCTATAACTAAACCCTTAATCCAACATAAAGATATTCAAATGCTATCAGTAGAACTCTCATTATCCCTTCTCAAATGTTTTTTTAATAGCTAAAGAGCCAGTATTAATGAAAACTAATTTTAACTTAACGGAGTAGTCGGGATCTGCATAATCCCGGTCTTAGATCCAAATCTAAACACGTATTTATCATTACCAGAACGTTGACTAATAGCAAATAATATGTATACATAGAAACGACCTCTGGCACCAAAAATAATTGAATTTTCGTCGGCTGCAGGGATGAAACACAATTTCTTGCGGGTTTTGTTGCAAAACTGGGTGTATGAGCTGTCGGATTTAGTCATTGAAGTTCTTTGCTAAGAGATAAAGTCTCAGTTAGGGACGCGAAATGGGGAAAATGATTTAAGTTACGAACCTTTTGGTAAAATTATTTTTAATTTTTAAAATAAATTTCGATTAAGCAATCTATTTGGCATACTTCTGTACTAAGTTACAACCGAAAATAGTGGAACTAGTGCTGATTTCTATGAATCTTTACCAAATTGGGTGTATTTTATAATTTTTTTCGCTATTTAAAGAGCATTCTGTATGCTCCGGTCTAGTCTCTTTATCAGTGATGGGCAACGCATAGCCCAAATGGCCTTTGCCGCCTGGCCCGTTATTTCTCTCAACACACAACGCTATGAATTTTTCGCTACGAGTCTCGTCTCGGCTAAAGCGGCCGAGCGGATGTTGTCACATCAGTTCACTTGAGTTAAGTTTTGGTACTCACCTGTGCTCTGGTCTATTCTATTTATCATTGGTCATTCCTAGTATTTTATCGCGATTCGGTATGATCACAATCATAGTTATGCAGTTATTTGTGGCCTTGAAAAGCAGTTTCTTCTTCAGTTTTATTTTATGCAGACGCCTTTTTGGGGAAATATGTAATACCATAAGACATTTTATAAAATAGCTAAAAATAGGTTAAAATATGTTAGCATATTCTCAAATATGAATTTATGACGAATATATGGGTAAATCCTGTGTTCCAATGTGTTCTCTCAATAGAGATATCTTCAACTTATACATAAACGAAAACTTACAGTTATTACAATCACATGGTTTCCTATAGTTATTTAAGCATTCTTATTTGACCCTTTGTGTACCCTCAGAAGGATTTTAGATAGCAAAAGTAAATGGCAATCTACAGGCACTTTCAGCACAAAAAAAAAAAAGAGAAAGGCAAAGCTAACTTCGTCTGTACCGAGGTTTTGATACACTTGAAATAGCTCGTCACAATGGTTAGTGACTTCGACCAAACTTGGCAAATCAGCTTAAAAACATGACATATTACCCATGACCGTGTTTGAGAGCGATAATATTGAGAACAAACCAGTTTTTCTCACTAAAACCCATTTTCCGAACGAATATTTGTATGGCAGCTACAAGAAGTAGTCATCCGATCCGGTCGGTTCCGACATATTAGCAGCGTGCAGTAAAAAGAAGACTCTGTGCAAAGTTTCAGCTCGATAGCTCCAAAACTGAGGGACTAGTTCGCGTAGAAACAGACAGACGGACGGACAAAGCTTAATTGACTCAGCTCGTCATGCTGATCAAGAATATATATACTTTATGTGGTCGGAGATGATTCCTTCTATGCGTTACAAACTTCTGGGCAAAATTATAATACACTTTTCAAGTGTATAAAAAAAGGGCTATATTATGTCCAAATGAGAAAAAATTGGGATGGGACTGGTTATGAATAAATGATGGATTGGCTTAAATTAAATTGTTTCCCTGTGAAAATATAAGAAAAGCTACGGAATTGTTCAATTGAGGAATTCTCAACATGTTCAATTGTAAACAACCCTTTTTGTCAACATGGCTGTTGAATTGTCTGTTTTTTTTTTTTTTAATTTTATCAGAGGTGCCACAGAATTCATTAGCAATTTGTCCTTGTCATGCCACAGAACTTCGAGCGATTCATTTTTTAAGCTTGTTCACAAACCCTTTCGATCTTGACAGCGTAGGGTAGACATCCCGTTGGGCAACTCTAGCTGGCGCATGGTTACACGAGAACGGCAAACGTCGACTTCTCGTCGTTATTATGTCAACAAACTGGCAGCAATCGATTTACAATATGTAAAAAAATTTTAAATATTTTCGACTTTTTTTGCATAATATTTTTCATAAAAATTTCTTGTAGGTTGTAAATAACAAAGTAGTTATTGTGAAACAAACGAGTGGATATTAAAAAGTCGATTTTTGTTAATTCAAAGACATTTTGAATGTTAATATTGTTTAAAAAATGTAAAAAAGTGAGGTTAATTTAATTAGTTTTTCTATTATAACTTTTAAAAGCGCGATGATATCGAAAAACTGAAAATATGTAAAGTAAGAGGAGACAAAGGACTACCATAAATTTTTTTTCTAAGATTTTTATTATCACCAGTAAATTTTTTAGAATTATTTAAACTCGGAATAATAGATTTTATCAAACCTCGCTAAACACACGTTTATGCGAATATCTCATAAGCCTGACGTGCTGGGGGAAAAGGAAGAATTAATTTGAATTCGGCGACCAAATCTATCTTTATATCTTTTTGTTGCAAAAGTTGAGCTGTTTTTGTAAACTTGTGTAATTAAATACACAAAAATTATTGCTAGTCAATCTAATTTTTTGTATCTTTATCTAAAAACTAAACTCGATTAATTTCGAATTTCAAATGTTAAAAAGTGACACCACAAAATTACTAGCGATTTGGTGAGCGCCAGTGAATGACAAATTAAGCGATTTAACTAGCGTTAATTTAATAAACCTAACAAGTTAAAGAATTAATTTTTTTGTGATGTAGATTATTTACAAATTGAATAATCTTCAAGAATCAATAAGGCTATTTATTATTTTCATCAAATTGCATTTTAGGGGCTTATTCAAGAAAATCGCTGAACCAAGATTTGCAAATCACTCGAAAAGAAGCTCTGTGGCAGGGCGAAATCAAATTCGAGAGAATATGATTTCTGTGGTACCCCTGTATTATTATAATTTATGCTTTTAAAATGGCCAAGTAAAGCATTAAAAACCAAATGGTCATCCTTAAAATAAATATATATATATATTTGCATTGCAAAGAATTGATGTTATGAATGGTGTGTGCTCTACATCTATTTTTATTTTATTCACCTATTTTTATTTTTATAAAAAACCCTGTAACTACAATTCGGCTAAGCTGAAAATGGCGCAACGGCCGCCGAGTACATGAGTTCAATACCCCGCAGTCAGTTTGCTGGCCAGTGTAACTTTGGCTAATGTACCTGTGCCACATTGCATAGTATTCGTACATAGGTGTAACGCAGATAAAACTTTCGGGGAAACCAAAAGAAAACCAAGTAGCGTATTTCTGGTTAACGCTTTTATGACATCAGATCGCAAAGTTGCGATAATAAGTTCAAAACTGCAATTGCTCTAAAATTCTGAATTACAAAAAAAAATACATGTCCCAAAACTGGGACTTGAACCTAGGTCTGCCATGCTGCCCTTTCATTCACAGGCCTTAACCTCTACGCCATTGACGACAAGATAAGGTGGGCAGCTAAATGTGCAATATATAATCAGGCACAAATTGGGTAGCACTTTTTAAAGTGTTTGGACAGCACTTTCTACAGTTTTTTCCAACACTAGAAGTTCTCATTTCAAGCAGCGAAAAAGTTCTCAATTAGTTAGGGCCCAGCGGCGCAAATTGGCATTACAAAACGAATTACTCCTACGTTACCTTGCTATCAGTATGAAAGAAATAATCCCATACAATCTGCCTTACTTTTCCATATGCATGGCCGCTTTGTATACAGGGTGCCCACAGCCTGCATTACTAGTAATAAGAGATGTATGCTATAGCCGAACTGTCATCGGACTCCAATTACGAATGCGTATATTTTTTTTTCAAAATTGTAGTGCAGAATGTTTGTTTACGATTATTATCTCTTTAACGAAAAGCAGCGATTGTTGTATAATTTTGACAGAACACGTTGAGCTCTGCGCCGCTGGGGGCAAGCATGCTTAGTTGTATTTTGTTTTTGTTAAACTGTCAAATATTTCTCAGTTCAACAATTCCGTAGCTCAACTGGAGGTCGTGAAGAGCCTAAGTGTTTTGTACGACTTTGAATTCTTTTGTTTTTGGTAGACCTTTTGGTGTAAATGCCCATAAGGGCAACTTCCGCATGACGCCCGCTACTTTCGTACTCGTTTTCTGTTGAAAAAAATAACTTTTTTTGGTCTCTCAAAAGAGATACCTGAAACTTATACATAGTGTTTAGTGAGATTGAAGTGTACATTTGAATGGCATACAAAATAATTTAGTAATAGGTTTTTGTTGCAATATAATTGATCACAAAGTTTCGTGACGAGCGCTACAAAAAGTAAAAGTCACTTTGAAGGTTAAAGTGTCTTTTCGTAATTTTTAGAGAATTTTGCATAATAAAGCACACAATATCTAATACTAAAAGAAAGATAAATGTTAGAGGATCCCAAATATATTTTATTTGCAGGAAAATATGAAAAGATCTGAATCTTTTGTGACGCGCGCTATAAAACAAAACTTTCGGTTAATTACATTCACATAGTTTCATATGGTTTCTTATGCATTCTTTTTTGAGTTTTTGTACCCTCAGAAGGATTTTGGATAGCAAAACTAAATGCAATTTATAGATAGTTTTATAAAAAAAAAATAAGCAAAATAAATGTCAAAATGGGAAAAATTGAAATGGGTTATAAGTAAATGTAAGATTGGCTTACATTAGTTCAATTTAATTTCTGTAATAAACATTTAATTGTTTGCTTTTGGTTGACCTTCGTGGAAATTCATACTATGTCAAAAATGCAAAACAATAAGGATGTCACCTGGGAAAACCGATGGCTTATGAACGTACATTCTCAGAGATTACAGGAGTCGAGCCCCAATTTGTATTTGAGTGGTATTGGGTAGTAAAATGTAAATTAATAACAAACCAAAACAAAAAGCGAAAGCTTTTTCTTAAAAAGATCACATACGGTATGAATCAAAAAAGAATACGGTGTCCCTAATCAATCATTCAAGTGCGTGGTAGGTGCATAAAAATTTGGGAAATCTTGTATAAAGTGGATCTTTTAAATGCTGTCATATTTTGGTTCGAAGTAGCGGGCTTTAAATTTTTGAAATATCAATTATATTTCTTCTTAAGTAAATAACATCACAAAAGTTTCGTTCAGTTGAAAGCACTCTGCCAATGCAGATATATTTTGTCTCTTTTTCTTTATTTGTAAAACTTCTCTTTTTAAAATTTTTGTTGGTGGATTCTGTGATATTGAAACTAAAGCTGAATTATAGTTTAAGTATTTTTGTGTCTTTTTTATGTTTTATTTCTTTGGATTCCATGCATATCAATGCAATGTGGTTCGTAACATGTGCCATGGATATTTATGTAAATACAAAAAACGAACTTTTGAAATTATTTTTAGTATGCATTGTAGACTCTGATTAGGAAGTATTTAAATCCATCTTTTGATTTTTAAAGATTAAAGCACTTAAGTTTTAGTTCAGCACCCTGAGAACGTGTAAAATCTTATATATTCTATTTTTTATTCTTGGCAATAAATCGATTCTGTTCGCCCCTAATAAAAACCATTTCTCTTATTCCCTACAAACAGAGCCTCGGCAGCGGATATGCGTGCAGCGGCCCAACAAACTGGATATGGAGGCAACGGCTTAGCAACTCCCTCCACAACCAGCGACAAGGCGGGGATTGTGAACAATGCTCAACCCTTCTCCTTCACTGGAGCTGTCGGCACCGATAGCAACGTGTGAACTTGTATCTGAAACGCTGGGCCAGTTGTGCCGTGAGAAAACAAGACTCAAAACTCAACATCAGCAGGCTGCTTCAACCTAATCATGTGCAATCTTCAAGCATTCAAAAATATCTCCCAGCTCTGATCTCTCTCAAGAGCCACCACTCCAATTGAAAGTGTTTATTTTAAAAAGTTTATATAATTGTTTTGTGTTTTCAGTTTCCTGTTTGTGCAAGCGCCTGTGTCCATTCATTCCAAAAATAAATAAACAAAACTTAAATTCTTTGCAGAAAATTTAAATATATAAAATCATGTAAAATTTATTTTTAGTCATAGTTTAAATATACCTTAAATATATCAGCTAAAACAGAAGATAGCGGAGGAATGTTTAAACCAATTATAAATATTGTATGTAAAACCATATTAAAATTTGAATTATACATACTTAAAATTATGTTAAATAAAATTAATTATACATAATACGCAAAGTTGGCTATTTAATGAGAAGAATAAATAAAGTTTGCATACTTGGAAGGGCATTAATCACAATACATTTGCTTTGTATAAACATAGCATATGTTAGCTTTTCTCTAGATTTATTACCCAAATAAAAAAAATCCAAAAATGTTATGCATCTTAATAACCTCGAAGCTAGCGCTCTGACGCCTCAGAATTTATTTTAACAATATTTCTAATTCAGAAATCATGTATCCAAACTGCAACAACCTTAATCATTTAATTATTCATATTTTAAAATTTTTAATATAACGTTCGAGCATTGTTTGGCTTTAGATAATTCAAATTGAACAGTAGAAAAGCGCGTTCGGCTAACGTTACAGGAACAGCGAATACAACAAATAAGTCATTTTTATGTTCTTTGCAATGATAGATAAAAACATTAAAACATTAGAGTTTTCAGTTCTGACAAAAAAGCTGTAAAGTAGTTCACCTATTGTATATTCATGCGAATGACTATATCTTATAGCTACCATAGGAACTGTAAGATCATGTGCCTCTTATGTCATAGCAATCGGAGAGGCAGTCAGTTGCCTATGAATAAAATTTCAGTTGATAGTTAGCTAACATCGCCTGTGCCAAACTCTGTGCAAAGTTTCAGCTCGATAGCATCAAAACTGAAGGACTAGTTCGCGTAGAAACAGACAGACGGACGTACAAAGCTTAATCGACTTAGCTCGTCATGCTGATCAAGAATATATATACTTTATGTGGTCGGAGATGATTCCTTCTATGCGTGACAAACTTCTGGGCAAAATAATTATACACTTTTCAAGTGTATAAAAATGGAGAGAGAGAAACTTAGAGATGAGAATGTAACGAAACAAAAAAAATAGTGCATGATACCCGCGTGACTCCTTGGATAAGACTGGTACAGACTGTATTATAGTGATATTATAGTATTCTAAGTTTGCCCAGAAGATGTCGGAACCGACCTGATCGGATGACTACTTCTTGTAGCTGCCATACAAATGATCGGTCGGAAAATGTGTTTTAGTGAGAAAAACTGTTTTGTTCTCAATATTAGCGCTCTTAAACCGTCACGGTTATTATTATTATTTTAAGCTGATCTGCGATGTTTGGTCGAAATCTCTAGATGTTGAAGCAAGCTTTTACAAGTGTATTAAAACTTCGACAGACGAAGAGCTACATCTAAAAATTGACCGAACCTAACGAAACTTGGCCT